>PPHD01007927.1:8185-22393 GCA_002909625.1 Bambusicola thoracicus
AAAAAAAAAAAACACACACACGCAAAAAACACCCCAAAAAAGCAAAAAAGTGGTATTTTCTCCATTGTTACAGCCTTTTGACCACCTGCTTTACCGCAACTTTTGTTTAGTAAAAGCTTCTTGCTGTAGCTAGTCAGAGGCGAGCATGCAAAGTTTCATTCCCTTCTGCCCTCCCTCCCGCCCAGCATCGGATTAAGTCTCCTTGTTAAACTGATCTTCTCATGGAAAAGCATTACATTCCGCTAATATGGAAAGGCTGCAAATATACTTATGCCAGACTTTTAACACTAGCTTCATCAAACTGATGCACTACGGCATAAGGCTGATTAGCTTAATAACTGATTACTTGTCCTCTGGGCACCAGCAACCAAAATTAAAAACTTTAGCAGCTCATATAACAATGTAATACAATAATATGAGTCTTCTTTTTCAGAGACCTATGGCTGCAAGACAGAGGAAAACAACATACGTTTGCAGAACAAATCTGAAGAGGGAATGGATGAACTGAAACTCTGATCATTTTCCCCCTACTGATTAGTGTCTACACAGATAAAGAGATCATTAATTCTGTATGATAATTATATCTATGATCTCTAAAGACAACATAGGATTCTATGATATAAAAATCTGTGTACAAAGGACAAACTAGCAGGATTACTTTGGTGGCAGTGTTTTTAATTTCTATTACATGTACATGTCTGAACAACTCCAAAGTGTCAGCTGTCAGAATTCAAGAGGCTTCCTGTCATGCCCTGCATTTCCCAGAGAACCATCCCTTTGTGCCCCTCAGCCAGCAGTGGCACCCATTACTCACTCGTGCTCCTTTAAACCCACAGGGCACCTGGGCATCCGTTGCACCAAATACTGCATGTCGTGTGATGAAAAGATGGTTGCACTTCAAAAAAAGAAGTTCTAGTATTTGCTAAAACACTTCTATACAGGTTAATACTCAAATATCTGTAGTAGGCCTTGCCAGGGGAAGTTTCCAGGAATAGTGCTAAATTTATGATAAATGGCAACAGATGGTCATTGGAAATAGTAACTTAAGGAAACGTGAGATGAATATGATAGGCAATGCAAACAGAAGGACATCATTCACAGCCTCTGTCAAGTCCCCAACAAGAAGCCTAAGTATATGCCTATCTTGAAGCATTTGAGCAATCCCTTTGAAGTCAGTAGAAATCAGGTTTTTAAGTTCCTTCTGTGTCTACAGGTTTATTTTCCCTTTAACTAACTGTAAAGCTTATTCACTATGTGGTAGAAACACTAATAGAACAAATTCAGCACTGCTGTAAAGTGGCACAGTTCCACTGACATCAATTGATCAATGTCTTGCTCAAGACCTGGTATTTAACTTTATGTTTATAAGTATTTTCTAGGCTGTACACTGTTTCTCTTGCCTTGTTTTGCTTTCAGCAAAGCTCTTTTTAGTACAACAACTCACCGTCTTTCTAGTCAGACTTTGTTTATAAAACCTTTATTGTTCAGGAACAATACAGTTGTGACCTGTTAGAATGAAGGGCTGCAACTGGGGCCCTCTCCATACTTTCTCAGGACACGCTTTGGGTTAGAGTGAATGCAACACACAGCCCTATTGATGTCAGCCAGGAGGGGAAAAATAGATCCCCTCAATAAATCTAAACATAAATCTTTTTGCTCTATCTCACCATCTGTATAAAGCAACCGAAAGCACAAAATTAATAAGTAGAGCAAGTATCCCCAAGCCTACAAGGCTGAAATACTGCTTGCCATTGTATTTGGTTTATACTTAGTTTGAAGGAATTTATAGGCATAGAAAGCAACAGGTGGAAACATAACTTGGGCTAAGACAAAGTGAACAAGATTGACTCTAACATCATGAATATGCTTCAGTCTTGTGTGTCAGTTCCCTCTGACCTCTTCTAAATTTCTTCAGGAGGATGTTTGTGACTTCTTATTGTTTCTTAGTTTTAGATCTCTTAGGGCAAGTATTTCAGTGAACTTTCAAGGCAGAAGCAATTTTTGAAACTGCAACAGATTTCTTCTGCGCTCTGAATAATGACTCATGCACTTAAGACTTATTCAATCAAAGGACACACCAAACACTGGTGTCCTAATACCTGAGTGGTATGTGGGGGCCTTAACTGGTAGCAAGCAACTCAGTTTCACTGAAATCAACAAGCCATGCTAGCTTACACTAACTGTGGAACTGCCCTTCTGCCTTAGTTTGGCCCTTTTGTATTACACAGCCTTTTATAAAGGAGAGTACTAATTTTTCACACAAGTGTAAATCACAGCTGTTGCGTTTTCTTCCTAGTCTGTAGGCACCTTTAAACCTCCTCTGCTAATTTCCAGTATTTATCAAAGCTGCTCTCACAGATGCATATGTAATTAAAAGAGAGGAGTGGATCATAAGTAGCATTATCTCCTTTTCCTTTCCTTGTTGTCAGGATTGTAGTGCAAGTTCCTCAGGGCACAGTGCACACAGTTTTGCATCTATGACTCCATGCACAGATGTGATCCTGACTGTATCAGATATTCTACCAACTAAAATGAACTATACATAGTAACTGTAATACAACTGACACTACTAATACTAATTTTCCTTGTCTTTCTTCTCTAATTCATTAGATTATTGAATTCCCCCTGCCATCCCAGTGCTTCATTTTCTACGCCCTCTTTGCATGCTTAGGATCGCTACAGCTACTTACAAGACACTAAACCCAAACCATTTTAATTACAAAAGACTGAGGGGCCCCAGAAGCTTTCATGACCATCTAGACGTACCCTTGTTACTAACAGAGTAGATAAAATCTTCACTGTATTAATGGGGGGAAAGAAACAAGTAGATAAGCCAGTAAAAAATACTTATTAGGAGAATGAAACATTATATAACCCTGGGTAGTTTTCACATTATAAAGGACATACAGCATCACCTGGTGAAATGTAAACCTTTTACCAGTAGAGATCTGTTCAGTGGAAATCATGTCCTGAATTCACTGAACTACAACAAAGAATAATTAGTGCTGAGTATATACTTAAATACAATAATTCACTCAGTTGTTTTGACAGTGTTTAGAGTTGTAATGAGATAAACAAAAGCATACATCTTTAACGCCTTTGACCCTTGCTATTCAGATTCTGAAGAAATAGAAAAAACAATTCCTGAAGTTATAATTAGTTTAATTTCAACTTTTTCACTGCATAAAATGTCTGCAAATAAGCTTTTCTCTCATCTATGCATTATGGAAAAATCCTGTGGAGTTGTTTATATTGGTTTCTATACATTGATCAAAAATTAATAGCAATAGCAGTCAAAACTACAAGTTAAGTTTTACCAGTTTATGTACACATGCCCACAACATACATGTATGTAGTGACATACACTCACACGTTCACCTTTCTGAATCCCACAGGCCTTGACTAAAGCAATATTGCTATGAAAAACAAATGAAACTTTTAATGATTTATTAGCTGGCTACAGAGTTTAAGTATAATCCACACCAAATATTTGGGCAAGGAACAAAGGCCCCATACTGCAGAAAGGAAGGCCTTAGTTCATTTAAAACCCAGTTCTGCCCCAAGGCAGATCAAAAAACTTCTATCAGACCCAGAAATTAAATGACCTTCAGACCACAGCTAGCAGATGAATCCCGGGAATGTAGTATTTTAGCGAAGCTGAACAGTACAAGTACAACAGGCTCAGTCACTTCTGGAATACCACTAATAACTCTGGTTTTCTATTTTTGTCTCTAATGTCACAGAGCAATAACATGCACAAACTAAGCACTTGCAGTGAAACAGCCACAACTTTTTTTTTTTTTTTTTTTTTTTTAAATGTTCTTTTGAGAAGGCACATTCTGTCATTCTGTTTTGGAGGTCAGGCTACAACTCTTTTAAATGACTTCCTCTAGTCACTGGTCGATAGTATTAGCCCTCGCTCAGATTTACCATGGTTTTTGAACACGTTTAAGAACAGGAAGGAAGATGGTCAAACAACAGAGAACTTACTTCATAACAGAGCAGAGAACGGAAGAGTTTTCCATAGCTTCAGTGGATGAGGGCTCAGATAACAACAACTATGTGTATTCTAGATGATTAATACAATATGAGCTTTCAACTTAAGTTTAAATCGTCACTCAGGAAAGAAAAAAAAAAGCCAGGGAAAGCACCAAAGCAAGCAAACAAATGGAACCTCCAACCTGGTTGCTTAAACACACGCTTCAATGCGGCTTTCTGTCCACCGTCAATACAGCAACAACAGCACAACAGATTTCCAGCTTGTGACACTTTCAAACGCTACTGCAGTGAGCAACAACAGCAGAAATCCAGCTTCAGTGAAATCATTTATAAACTTGAATTACTACTTACATTTTCGTAGTCTTTGCTCCATTCTGACAAGAGGATTTTTCTGTCTCCCATTTGAGCAGAGCATATTCAGGTGCTTTGCAGCAAGTAGATACTGTTCTAAACATGAAAAAAAAAAAATCAAAATAAATATTTAATTATTGCTAAGGACTCCATCTTAAACAATTTCTGCTAGAAGGAAAACATTATTGTAAATGTATCAAAAGTAAAGGCATGACAACAGCTGATTTTGTAAAATAACTGTTCTGCTGAATCAATGCATATTCATCACATAACCTTCTAAAGCAAATTCCAGGGAACTTGATTTAAATTACTACTTCAAAAATAGTTTGATTCAAAATAATTAGTTAGGTAACATTATTAAAGTTGCACAGCTATTGGTAATACAGCTTATTAACATCTGATCAGTGTTCTCAAATCTGTATCAACCAACTTGTACATACCTACTTAATAGCTAACCACTCCTAACGATGTAGAATTTCAACAGAAAAGGATGGTAATGACGAAACAGAGCTGCTTCTTATGCATAAGGTAGACATAATGGATCAGACTGGGAGATGAAGTAAGGCAGGGAATCCACTGCTGTTCCTCCAGAACTTGTGAAGATAAAAAGGAATATCCATCCAGCAACTTCAACAAAGAACTCATTTTCCTGTAAGGAAAATAGGGAAATTAATTGAAGTTAAAGATCTAGAACGAACTCTTAATAACGCTCCTCTTCCCACCCTAAGTAGTCACAACTATTCACAACAGACACAGCCTATTCATTCAGTAGTACAAAAGTTATTTAAGAATTCACAGAAGAAGATGTAAAAGTTTATTTACACCCACTTTTAAATCCCACTTCTAGTAAAAGTAGAATAACTATGCTTTGTTCTAGCACAAAGCACTTTATGAGAAACCATAAAGCAGCCCTACCATCCATAGACAATATCTTTACTTCTCAGTGTTAAGAAAATTTTTGCTAAACCACTTTATAGCATTAATAGATTGTGATTGGCCTGTCTGTGACAGCTGACAATCATTACCAAGTGAATGCACATGTTCTCATTAGCTCCATCATCTATTTTGGCCATGAACTGGTTGCTGATTGTTAGGGCAGGGATAACAACAGCTTACAGCTGTCATTACTCTCATCAGCAAGGACCTATAGGGGGACTTTAAGAACAGCTGTGGTTCCATAGGAGAGGGTAAGGAGTGCTTAGAGGTACAGCTTGGGCCAGTACTCCCATTTCTACTCAATGTATTGGGTATAAAGTTAATTTTGGCAAAGGAAAAGTGAAAATGCTTATCTCTGCACGAGTCTGTGTGTCTTAAGCACAGCAATCAGGTGGTAAGTTGTCAGAAACAGTAACCCAAGAGATCCCAGAGCTCAAAGGTGCTGAGGCAATGAGGGAAGGGAAGTAGAGTCCAGACGTGGGGAACTGAAGATCTATAGCAACAGGCCAAAAAAGTACATTTGGGTTATACATCTGTTTGAAAACAAAAATACCTAAAAACAGATTGTCTGGGTATGTGTAATAGTTGTCATCAGTGGATGTCCACAAGGTAGAAGTAGGGATGACCAGGTTAGCATCAGGAATAACAATGAGACCATCATAATCTATAGACAACTGTAAGGCAATATTGGATTTTAGACCAATTTAATACAGTAGGTGTAAGGGGAAAGGAAAGGAGGGTTTAGAGCATACAAACTCTTGTTTGATGGCAAAAATAACCTAAACAACAGTAGCAGGGTAAAACCTGGCTTCTTGGCTTTTTGGTTGTGATGCAGAAAACTTTGGAAAAATACATTTTCATTGCATAATACAAACTAGCTGTCCCAAGCTAGGTCATAACCAATCAAAGGACAGCCAGGACTTTTCTTTCCATTTAGCAATTAGGAAATTGACTTGATTTCAGTTGTTTATTTTGTACTACAAAGCTGCCCAGAACAAAAACAGTGTACATTAGATGCTTTATAAAAAATTAGTGCCCTGGGATGTGAGGGGAAATCACCAGTACTTAAAGTTGGTAATTGAATTTATTAATTATAGTGAAAATAATATACCATTCTGCAAGCAAGTCATCGTAATGCTTAATAATTGATTGTAATTTCCCATAATAAATACTAATTAATTCATTTACAAAGTAGTGTAGCTTTATGTTTATTCACTTTTCTATGAAATATTTGTATTCCTGTTATGTCAACAATTTAATATGCTAAAATCATTTATAAATATTTATATTAGTTTCAACACTTCTTAATAAAAAGCAGTTGTTTCACATAAATACCAAAGCAATCTTCAGAGCACATCTGTGTCCGCAGCAAGCATTCAGGCCTGGCTTGTGAGTCCTTTTACCATCTGTGAGCCTGCCTGCTGACAGCGCACCCGCCAGATTAATATCCCAAAGAGCAGACTGAGCAGGCTAGCGGGACCTTGCCCCCACCTGGAGTTTACTGGCATTCAGCCTGTCTCTCTCCAGAGCCCCACATGTCTATGAGGAAGAGATTCAGTCACTCCTCAGAGAGAAGAGCCTCTCCCTAGCCCTGAAATACCAAGCCAAGCAGCTCTGAATGACTTCTCCCACCCCCATACATTTTCCTACCTTTCTTGAAGTCTTTGTCCATATATTGTTTCTACTGCATCATCTTCTACGCATTCTTCTTCCCACGCAAACTCTGCTAGGACTACAAATATTTATGTCAGCTTTTTCCTCTCAACTGTTTGATTCATCCATGAAGGTTTGAAACTAGCATTAACCTCCATCGCGCCATGCAGGAAGTATAACTCCCAGTCATGCTTTAGAGAGCCTTGGCAAGAGTAGAGGCAATAACCATGGCAGTGCCCTCAACAGAGCAGGGGGAAAGCCACGGCAAGTGTCTCCTGCAGGGGAGGTAACAATGGGCCCAAGGCTAATGACAAGACCAGATGTTTCCCATTCTACTTACTAAGTTGCGAGGAAGACCGCCCCACGTAAGAAACATTAACTTGCAACCCGACTGTAGGGTCGGTTTGCTAATGTGATTACCACCATTCTGCCTAGTGCTTGGGACTGAATTGGAATTGAACTTGATGTTACAGTCATGGGAAATCACATCTTTTACAGCACTAGCATAGGTGGTGGTGAGACATGTGCTTAACAGACCATACTGATGTTTTCTCCTTATAAACCTGCTCCACCTGCACCCCAAGCACTGTTCCTATAGTCCCCTCAGAAGACCCAGACCGCACCTGTACTACACAGTGGACTGGATGCCCTTGGTTTCACTCCCATTATGATCATTTCACAGTGCCTGGCTGGTACTTTCACCTGCTTCATCTCCCAGCTGCTAATCCTTCTGACTTACATCATCAGCACTAAAACCTTAAAGCAAACAGAAAGAGGGGGATTCGCACTGTCCTTCAAATGCTTATGAATGCTGGCATGTTCTTTTTGTTCCTCTGAACTGACAACCTAGTACATCCTAGTATACCCAGTACCTGCCTTCTCAGGCACTTCCGTGTCTTTTGCTTGTAGTGGTGTTAAGTCACAGCCTTATACAGAAACTTCTAGAACCACTTTTACTCCTTTGTCAGTGTTTGGCCTTAGGCAGTCAAGAACTGCCCTAAAGGCACTCTTGCTCTGATCTCCTTGGCTTGTCTCCAGATAGAGTCTGGATCTCAGAACTCAGCTGTCTCACTGGGACAGAACATCACAAGACAATCTTCCTCCAAAAAGGAAAAATCAGAAACTAAAATGGAGCACCAAAGTCCTCCCTTATATCCTTGAACGATCTGTTGTAGTCTAGTGTGTGCTTCAAGCTTTTAAGATCTTAACTTGTAGGACTAGGCCCTTGGGAAGTTATGCTCAGAAATACCATCAGAGGTCTTTCTCAGCCATATGTCTGTGAGCTCCAGATTCCATGAACTCAGCAGTTTCCCAGCAGAAAAACATCAGCCCTCAACTCTTAGCAATGTCCATGGCTTCCTCTTAGTCCTCGAAACCACCACTTCTTAAAGCAGGAGGGGCGTGGGCTCTGGTATACCCACAATAGAGAACTTTCCAAGTGGAAAGTCTCATTATTTCCTTGTGTTGCTGAGAAGTATCCTTCCTTCAGGCAGGCTGTAGTGTCACTGGTGTGGCAGCAGCATTCCTACATACATGAGGAAACCCTTGAACAGTCTTCCTGTGTGTTATGGTAGTCCAGGCACTGCTCCCCTGCCTTGTGGGATGTCATGGAGACACAAAGAGTGGGAAAGGGCTGGAACAACTCATCTCAAGTGTGACAAGAGCTGGATGCTATCCTAGTGCTTTGCCCACTGTTTTAAAAAGGCAGGTCTTGACCCCTCACTCAGGCAACGTGAGCAGTTGCAAAATGTGCCTTTCAAGGTACTTCTCAAGGTTCTGCAGTGCAGCTGTCATGAAAAGGAGGAAGCTGTTCCCAAGCAGCCCAGACCAGGGGCAAATTTTTAGAGATGTAAATCTGCCATTCTGCTTGCACCTTTGCTGCAAATGTGAATCCCTGAAGTAAGAGGCTAAGATCTGGATTTTGGCTGACTCATCTAGTAGACACAGGGCTCCTGTGGTCTGTGCTGAGAGAAAAACACATAAGGAGTAAAAGGATTAGATTGTATTGTAGGTTCAGAGCCAGGCTTGGTGGAGTGTTAATCTCCAACAGTATCGTTGCCAAAGTCACTTCTTAATCCAGCAGTACAAGAGAGACAGCCTCTGTCTTAGGACCTGGGGCTAACCTATTTGATGTCACACTACAAGTAGAGCAGGTGCTGGGTTTGCAATGTATATTTGATGTCTAGTGTTGAAAAGTGAATTGATTGAAATGCTGTCAGGCTGCATTTTGAATGATTGCACTACTAATGTCACCTACAGGCATCTTGATGGACATTTTGTCTTACACAGAATACAGTAGGCTGGAAATCATCATTTGCAAATCATCACCTTTGAAAGTACAACTACCAATTCAACTGAAAAACGGAATTGGAAACATGTTGAAGAAACATTAACCTGAGGAAGTGAGCAAATCAGAAACACCAAATATTTAGGCTCATGGATTTCTCATTATGGGAATTTTCAGCCTACTGTATTTCTTTTGGGGTGTTGCATTTCAAAAACCGTATTTTACTTGATAATATACTTCTACTACAGGAATTCTAATCAGGCTGTCTTCTAACTTTTTACTGGCATTCACCAATATAACACGACTGGGTTTTGTTCATTTATGAAAGAAGTTCTACAAAATCTGTCACAGTGTATGACCATGAAAAGATTGGTAAAATTAGTAGTAAAACACTAGCATATTTTTGAAAGGATTCAGGGACTTAGCTAAATAATTGTCATTGAGATTAACAAGAAGTTGGTGTTTAAATCCAATAGTTGATCATATAAATCATAGTTCTGACCTATTTTTCCTTGCCCTTGACACTATTCTGAGTATTTTATTAACGTTCATGTCACGGGATAGAGGCATATATGGTTTCCCTATTTCCGGCAGCTATTATTTTTGTTAAAAGTAGAATTCTGTGATTAATTTTACGTCAATATGGAGATTAAATTTAGCAACATGGTAAAATCATTGGCTAATAGGTGTTCTCAAACCCAACACCCCAGAAAGAAGAAAAGGCAGGACTAAGGAAATGCCAATATTTCACCACTGCCATCTCCTATTGTCAGCTTATATTAGCTAGTTAACAGTAGTACTGAAGCCTTTCTTCAAGTCCCCATCTGTCAAATTTTAGGGGATTTAGACTTTTTTTTTTTTTTTTTACCATGAATATATGCTTCTGAAAATCAATAACAACAGCAACAGAATCTGAGATACAAGCTATATGTCCAACTGTTTCATTTAGAAGTACTGTTTTCTCAGATGTCAGGGTATTTATATATATCCCCAAAGTAATTAGGCTTTCCTGGAGGATTACAGAACACAGCTTCTCATACTGAAGGAAATTTCAGGTTCTGTGTAAATTTGGCAGTACACCAGGGAAACTCTACCCCTTCCACTAACAAATGGGGACAGGGAGGCCATTTTGATCTGCACAAATTCACAGAGCAGGTGAAATGAGTTTTGTACCTAAATAAAATTTTTTGAAAAAGATTCCATGTTGAAGCAGCCACTGCTTACACAGGTGCAAAAAGCAAACAGAATCATCAAGGGACTTATCCCCAGTCACTTGCCAGCCCATGCTCATGGGCCTGAGAGGAAATTATCAACTTGGCTGCAAGAGCCCTGAGAGCAGAGTTGTATCGCATCTGTGGTAGCACTGACTACAAAGAGTGAGATGTTCAAGCAGATCCTGTTTCTCTTGAGTAGGGAACTTGTAAGGGGGCTGGCAGAGGGGCCAGATTCTGACAAAAGGAAGGTTGGTTGGAAGCTCTTCAGCAGCACAGCATGCTCAGTGATATCAAATCCTGAAAAAGGGTCCCTGTCAGGGGTGCAGCAAGAGTGAGGCTTCTCCAAAGGGAGAATAAGCCAGGAAATGAGAATAACCCATGTGCAGCATCACATCTACATCATCTGAATGGATCTGGACTGGTTGTTGTGAGGGTTCCACTGATAAGTCTCAGACAAGGGTACAAGTAGTCAAACATAGGATCCACCCAAGTACCCTAACCAGGAGAAAGGGTAGGAGATGTGACACAAGCCCAAAGTCCATTCAGGGCACAGAGCAGAAGGCAAAGTAACCTTGAAGGGGAGATGTGGAATCCATCCAAAAAGCAGTAAGCAAGTCAGGACAGTGAGCAGATGGCGCAGGAACACCAGTAACTTGGTTTAGAAACCAGCTGGGTTCCTTAGACTTAGCTGAAATAAGACTGCTGGACCTGTGGGCAAGGTGGGGGTCCCAAGTGAGCCTCTTCAGTGCCATTAAGGCCAGTCAGGGTCCTGAAACAACCTAACCCATACCTTGGAAGAAAATTAGAGTCTGAAGCCCTATTTATGCAAGAGATAGTGGCGATTATTGAAGACCTGTGTTTTACCTTTGAATAAAAATATTTACCCACTCTTACACTGGTTAGCTTCCTGCCAAAAAGAGATCAGATAATCTTCAGTATCTGACATCCCTTCTCAGGAAGTGTGGGGTAGTTGGGTAGTTTCTCCTCTTACTTGTCTACTGGTTATACTGGGGAAAAAAAAAAAAAAAAAAACGGAAAGCAAAACCATGAGACTGAGGAAAACAAGCTAAGGCTAAGTTATGTCTACCAGCTCCTAAGAAGGATCAGTTCAAATAAGGAACTGCAGTCACAATTTCCTGCTTGATTGTCACTTTCTTCCAGGAAGAAATAGTCTTGTCAGGAACAAATTATTTTCCCTTCAATGCCAGCTCAGCTCCACATGCCCTGTGTAGTGGAGAAGCAACACTGCAAGAAGCCAGCTTTCCCCAGAGGATATGAGCTACATAGACTGGTAATCTGCACAGATAATATAAAGGGGTAACAGTGCTCTACTCTGCTCGCAGTAAATAAAGAGAAAGAGGGAGTTTTGTCCTAAATGAACTGGAAAAAAAGAGTCATGCAACTATTTTTTGCATAGGAACTCTCACTGATGAAAAATTTGAATCCCTTGGTAGCAGCTTAAAACAGAGTCTAAATCCAACCGTAACAGAAATGTGGTAATAGAGCCTTGGTAGTTCAGCTTGTGGTAGATCCAATCGTACAAATACAAAAAATACTTTTGTAATGAACATTAATTACAAAGAAAAATGTTTTGAGCCATCTTAATTTGAACCTTCCAATTTGTTTGCTTTTAGCATGGGCAATATACAGAATAAGAAAAAACACGCATTTTGTTCAGAACATCCTCTGTAACCTTACCTTTCAAAACACTTTATGCGTATGAAAATGAGGAAAAATTGTCAACAGTGAGGATTCAAACTGCAAGGTACTCACCCTGGGGGACTATTTGGAGTTTATTCTATGAGCAATCCCAAAGTCCTTAAATTCAGCAGCAACATCAATTGTAGTTTTGCTGAGGAGACACTGCCTCAGGGAAATTTTTACCTCTTACTTTATGCTCAGGGAAGAAATCCCAGACCGCTCTCACATTCAGCACACATGACAAGTATTACTTTGTTCAGCTAAATGCTTAAAATGATAACAGGGTTTCTGAGAACAAGTGGCGGCATCCATCCTAGTGTATGATTATCCACACCCATGACTCTGGCAAGCCCAGACTTGGTAGAAATGCCGTGACAGTCACAGGACTGCGCAGTTGGAAAGGTTAATGAGAGTCCCCCAGCCTCTCACTCCTCTGTTCCTTCATTCTTATGTTCCCGTGAGGATCTCCTGGGACACCCCTGTGAGAATAGCATTTGTCAGAAAGCGGAAGGTAACCCAATGGGAAACATCAGTGAAC
Source organism: Bambusicola thoracicus (assembly GCA_002909625.1). Lineage (NCBI taxonomy): Eukaryota > Metazoa > Chordata > Aves > Galliformes > Phasianidae > Bambusicola > Bambusicola thoracicus. The sequence continues at coordinate 20,865 of PPHD01007927.1, forward strand.
CTGTGTTTACTTTATTTAGAAATGACACCCCATCCCTGTCCCCTGGGGCAAAACTTCTTTTCGAGACATGACCTCAGAGATGTGCTACACGCACCCTGCACAATTTATCACCATGCTGCCTATAATTAGGTTTGTTAACATACAGCCTAGTGCAGTCTTGTTGACTGGGAACTTAATCAAGTTACTATTGAGTTCTTGTATGCATTGCTTCGGGTGACTGTTTTACTTGTAGAATTATAGCTGCGACCAACGTGAGGAAATTAGCTCTGGACACAAGTTTTTTACTTTTTTCCCCCTACATGTGAAAATATTTAGCAAACAGTGACAATGATGGAAAACAGTAGGAAACAAAATGTTCTACATTAGTATAAAACATGAAAAATGCAGCAAGGACCCTCAGTGGTACAACATGTGTTATGCTGGCTGGCAGTCCATTAGGCTTGATAGACATTTCACTTACCTAAGTCAAATATAACAGTCTAGTATTCATTAATATAAGAAGGGGGTTGTGGAATCAAGCCTACCATCTGGTTAGAACGACAGAATAATCTACAACTCATGATTAGGTCTAAGGAGTGGAATTTCACTTTAATCTTTTTCATTGCTCGAAATTTCCATCTGCGCAGTACGGCACATCATTTTTCTTCAAGACAAATGTGCTGTTTTTCATGTTCCAAAATTAGATCAGAAGAAAACGATTAATCATGTCATGGCCTGGGAAAGGAAACAAAGCCCTGATATTTCTCTCTCTCCCCCTCTCTCTCACTAGCTCTGGCTGTTTGCAAGGTCTTTTCTTTCCCTGCCTTGATTTTCATCACAACTTTCAGAGATTCACATTGTGTTAGGCTAGAAATGTTCAGGAAACGGGAATCTGAAATAAAGACGTGGCTTTGATTTGCATAGCCATTTTTATTTTTCCCTTGCATCTCCCTCCCCCCAGTTTGCCACTTCATCTTTTCCTCATCTCTTCCTCCCTCCTCTCTCTCCACCCCCTACCATGTGCCCCCTGGCACAGGACGACAGATGGTGACCTGTTTGCATGTGACACCGTAACTGAATCTAAACTCAAGGAAACAAGTCACCGGGCTGCAAATTAGTGAGACCACACAACTGTCAGGTGGCAGTCCCCTTTGACAGTTGTAGGCCATTATAGGAACATTGATGTTTTCGCAGTGTGACAAAAAGGAATCCTTTTTGCAGCAGACCTGTCTGTCAGCTGGCTCTCAAGTCATAACAAATCCCTGGCACTCAGCTGAGGCTGAACATTCGCAGCGTCAGGAGGATGATAAATGACCTGCAGGGCTTTGAAGTGCCTTGGCAGTTCAGATGGGTCCGCAGTGCTGACAGAGAAATATACACAACAGCGTAACCAATAATGAGAACATTAAACATTCCTGCTTTGTGACAGGCTGACAGAAAAACCAAGCCTCACATCAATCATCTTTGGAGATATAACCTTGACAATTAGCCCCCTCTCTGATACTCAGAGTAACCTTCTTTTTTTTTTTTTTTTTTTTTTTTTAAAAAAA
>PPHD01007928.1:10990-22392 GCA_002909625.1 Bambusicola thoracicus
AGTTTAAAAAAAAAAAAAAAAATTCTAAAACGTGCCTGTTTACCTGAGTTGAAAGCTTGAACTGAGTTTCTCTTACTCTCAGCAGAAGTGACTTTTAGATGAAAGCCAAACTCTGACCTTGTCATATAATCTCTGCTGAAATCAGTGAAATGTGCATTTACTACCAAGTGAAGAAATCAGTTCAGACATAGCATTCTTATCAGATATTGGAATTAAAATAGCTGCATCGAGTCTTAAATGCCTACCCTATATTTATCTTTCTCTTATGTTGTCCTTGATACTTCTGAAGCTAAATCCAGCTGAGATCACTGCATCTAAAAATGGCTGTTTCTCTTTAAAAGCTTTGTGTCCCTTTACAGATCCTTTCCTCCACGTATGGAGTAGAGGACATATAATTCCACTGTTGCTGATGCAATAGAAAATACGATGGAAGAAGGATGAATATAGGCTATGTGTAATTTAGCAAATACATGGCACAAGAGTGAAATCTGTACAGTGAATTATTTGCTTCAGAGGATGAGCAATCTAAGTCATATATATTTGAAAGGGTTATTCCTGCCTTCCAGTTTGATCCTGTGAACTAACTGCCCATTAGGAGTTAGAGCTCATTAGCTGCACTCTTAAAGCACAGCATCTCTTACCAATTCAGTCATCAGGAAATAATTGAGTAAGAGCACTCCAAAAATACTGGCAAGACAAAGCACAGTTGTAAAGAGTCTCCTCATCTAATACAAAACACTAATGTGACACACCTATAAATTGCCTAAGATTTTCTTGTTTAAGATTCTCCAGACTAATCATATGCTGCTCCTGAAGTCGCCATAGCAGCACATATTACTTAGAGGATTTGAGGACAATGAAAAAGCAATGGGAGGATCCACTAATGTGACAGTTTCATGCCTGAAAGAGATCACGGTATTTGTGATTGCACAGAGAACTTCCTAGCATATTAATCGAAAGCCTCCATTAGTCGAAACAGTTAAAAAAAAAACAAAACTCTTTTGCACAGCTATGATTGTAGGCAAGCATATCTTCAGTTTCATCAGAACTGCAAAACTACAGTTAGTTTTCTCACTCCATTATTGTATAAGAAGAAAGGGCCTATATATGATATATTTTTATGTTTGAAACCAAGGTAGATGTCCTGGTAACAGGGAGCAGTGAGAAGGCAGAGACACTGAATGTCTTCTTTGCTTCAGTCTACAAAGACTTCTCCCAGACCCTGGAGGTAAGAGAGTCTGGGGAACTGAAGGCTTCCCCTTGGTTGAGATGGATCTGATCAGAGAATGTCTAGCTAAAATCAATGCACACAATCCCATGGGCCCCAATGGGATGCAACTGTGTGTGCTGCAGGAGCTGACAGAAGTCATTACCAAACTGACGTATATCATCTTTGGAAGGTCTTGGTGAATGGAAGAGAGGCCTGAAGACTGGAGGATAGCTAATGTCACTCCAGTTTTCAAAAAGTGCAAGAGGGAGGATCCAGGAAACTACATGCCTGTCAGCCTCACCTCCATCCCTAGAAAGGTGATGGAATAACTTGTTCTGGATGCTATCTCCAAGCAACTAGAAGTGAAGGTCATCAGGATAAGTCAGTATGGATTGTCCAAAGGGAAGTCATGCTCAACCAGCCTGATAATTTTCTGTGATGTCATCACTGGCTCAGTAGATGGGGGGAGAATAGTGGATGTTATATACCTTGACTTCAGCAAGGTGTTTGTCTCCCCACAACATTCTTGTAATGATGCTTAGAAACTGTGGGATGGACAAGTGGACAGCAGAGTGGATTGAGAACTGACTGACTGGCATAGCTCAGAGAGTTGTCATCAGTGGTGAAGAGTCTGGTTAGAGGCCTATAACTAGTGGTGTTCCCCAGGGGTTGGTGCTGGGACTGGTCTTCTTCAACATATTCATCAGTGACTTGGATGAAGGGATAGAGTCTGCCCTCAGCAAGTTTGGTGACAATAGAGAGCTGGAAAGAGTGGCTGACACACCAGAAAATTGTGCTGCCATTCAGCAGCCCTGCAGGAAAGGGCTTGGTCGTACTGGTGGATGGCAAGCTGGACATAAGTCAGCAGTGTGCCCTTGTAGCCCAGAAAGCCAACCATATCCTAGGCTACTTCAACAGAACTGTGGCCAGCAGGGTAAGGGTGTGTATTTGAAGCATCTAACTTTCTTCCTCAGAGAAAAAAAAAAAATATGTATAGAAACAAAAAAAGCAAAAAACAACAACAAAAGAAAAAACTAGATCCTCTAAAAAAATCAATAGTTTAAATAAAGTAAACAGTATTTCTTTTTACTGAAGACACCTGGGGAGAGAACAAACAACAAAACAAACAAAAAGTCATGGACAACTTATTATTTGTGCCAGTCCTACTCCACCCTATTAACGCACCTCATTTATGCTTTTTCTGGGTGGTTGATTATGTTCCAGCTCAGGATGACAAACAAATTTGTTGTAAACTGTCAGGAAAAATTTGTCTTTTGCAGTTACTGAATAAAATCATTATCAGAAATATAAAAATAAAATTGAAAGCTCTATCATAATGAATAGTAACAATTTTTATTAAAATACCAAGGTGGCTTTTACATTTTATTGATCTTCACCTCTTTGCTAACAGTATAAAGAAAAAAAAAAATCTATTTCTGTGTTGATGAAGGAAAGTTTCTTCATCATGAGTAGCTAAAGTTACTCCCAGAGAAACCAACCTATGCTCTAAACATATACATAAACAGTGTCATCTTCTTTAGGTGTTCCATACTCAGTATATGGGAATTGCTAAGTCATGGCCTGAACCAGCGATTGAGCACCTGGTGAAGGGACACAGCCAGCCCTAGGAGCACAGGTAAAAGCAGTTCACCTGTACAATTGGAAGGAATGAAACCAGGTTTTTCCCCTCCCTAAGGCTGAGCTGAGACAAGGGTAGGGTCTCTAGCTGGAGATCCCTCCTTTTGGAATATTTAGTGAGTGTTGATTCTTGGGACAGGTAAACAGTTATTTTTTTCTTTAACTGGATTATGACTATCACCCTTTTGGGGATAATTTAGAACTGGTTATCTGCCATTGTCTTTCCCTACATTTCAACTGAACAAGGTCAGATCAATCTGGACTTTCACATGTGCTTATCATGATGCAAAACTGTTCGCACTGGTTGCTAGGAGCACCTTGTGCAGCAGTTACCTCTACAGAGTTCTGAGATTCCCTGGTCACTACTGAAGGAGAAGCAGAGAATTGTATAATAGAAGTTTAAAATTCTGCTCTGAAGCAGATGAAGTAGGGACTTTAATCAGACACTTCCATATTCTAGAATAGTGATGCAACTTTAGGCATGGAATGATCACTCAGAGTTCAAATCCAATGGAAACACTAGAGAATCAAGTTTACTTTCTCCTAATAAAATAGCCATCCATCTTGAATCTTCAGAAAACTCAGTATTATCATACTCTAGCTCAAGTAAAATCCAGAATGTTCAAATTACACAACAAAGTGAGTGGATAAAAGGGCTATACAAGCATTTTCTCTTTCTTTATTTTTAGTATTATTGCAGCATTCTCTCTGAGGAGACTCCTCATCAAATTCTGTAATACTGCAGATTTAACTTTTTAGCCAAGGATCTAGATAAGAACCTGGGTTTCTGTATCCATCCTGAAGTATGCTCACTATAGAAGACAGGACATATCAAAAACTAGATTCATAAAAGTGTCAGGTACTGTGAGCTGTTGCAGGATGTGATGTGTTTTTAGTATGTTTTAGAGCTATGACATCATCTCTAAAAGAAGCTTGAAAAAGAAAGGTTTCATATCTGGAAGAAAATATTTAACAAAATTTTGCAGTTTTTCTTCATTTGATTTTGTGTGATCATTTCTGACTAAACAAGTAAGTTAGGACAGAAAGCTGTTTAGAAAAAGTAGTTTTCATTATCTGTGGCCCCCAGCATGTTTCTAGCCTCTATCTCCCCTCTTAAGAAGCCCTTCTCTTTGACTCTTCCTCCCCATCCTTACCCATTTATTCAGGGCTGAAAAGGTTGAGATATTCAGTTAGAAAGAGATATTTTCATTGAGCAGTCACCTCAGCCAGCCCATCCATTAATGTCGACTGGACCAGAACAGCAGCTAGCAGAGTTCTGATGAGCCCTGACACAGCTGTGAAACTGCTGTATTTTAGGCAGGAAAGATCCCCACCAGGCACAGCATCTGTTTTCTATTAAAGCTGCACAGAGATGCTTCCTTTGGGATGAATGAAGTACATTCAGATCTTAAAGTTCCCAGCTGTTCACCACAAAAGATCTGAACATTTTAAGATACCCATATTTGATTGAAATCATCGTGGTCCACCAGAAATCCTACAAAATTTTTCCATTCAAACTTTTTTTTCTCCCAGTTGGAACCTGCTGTTCCAGCAGCTTTTGCTGTACCTACCACATCTCAATGTGCTGAGAGGCTTGCTAATACCACAGTTCTGTTGAAAGAGGAAGGACAAAAGGACTGATCTGTATGCGTCAGGTCTTTCTAAGGGAGGAAATAATTTGAATACAGTGAAGAAAAAGAGAGGGAAAATACCTCTGTGGGGCTGGTAAGCTGCTGCCCCCAAGGAGGAAAGTCAAACATCTGCATTTTGGAAGAAGAGTGCTTGCTTAGAGAGAAGTAGGAAACTGCTTCTGTGGGGCAGAAGTTTAGAGGGGAGGCAATATAAATGGCCTACAGGACCGAAAGTCTATTATCACTTCAAGTCATCCTGAAAAAGATAGCTCTTTTTCCTCAGTAATTATACAAGAATTCTGCTAGTATGTTCAGATACCTTCCCAATAATGATTTCTGCCATGCTCTGTCTCTTTGAGTATGATACTCAAGAGCACTGACTATGTTAGATCATTCTGGGTGATATCCCCCAGCAAGTGAGCTGTGTCAGAGGAGGAGAATCCTATATACAACATGCTCCTGCTAAATATAATGAATTCAGTAGTAAGTGTGCTCTTTGCCTTTCTTCTCCAGTTATTCACTCTGCTGCCTCCTGACTGTAATTAGAAGCAAGATTTCTCCCCAGGAAGGAAGAACTGCAACTTACTGAGGATTAAGGAAACAGTGTCCTAAAGCCAGTACCTTCAGCAGTGGGAGTTTTTTGTGTGTTTTTTTTTTTTTTAACAAGAGGAATGAAAAAACTAAAGTCTTAAAAACACTCAGTTGCCTCTAGACAACATATAAAATAATGCATCCAGTTTTGGGATTCCCAAACACCATAAAGGAATGATTTGAAATAGTGATTTGGACTGGCTTTCATTATGAGAATTGCCTAGCAGTAAAGTGCTTAATCACAAAATGTTTAGCTGCCATCCTTGGAGGTTTCAAGACCTGACTATGTAAAGCTCAAAGCAACCTGATCTAACCTTGCAGATGTCGCTTTCAGCAGACTGACTACAGAGCTCCTGAGATCTCTTCCAAAGGGAATTGCCGTACTAAGTACTCTCATAGGATCAAGATGGAAATCATTTGAAGATCAAATTTCATGGAGGACTTCACAAATAGTTCCACAAGATGGCAAACAGGTATACATATATATTTTTTTTTACTTTATTTTTGCTTGCTTAATTTTTTAAGGAAAAACAATACAGTTGTCTTTGGAATAAATAGTTCAACGTCAATGGAGCGGATTATAGATTCATGACAGAATGATTGAATATCTCCTTTCCAAATTTCTGACAGAAAGGTGTTAATAGGTAAATACACACAGCTGGGATTGTGATTGCAGACACTAGTCAATATGATACTAAGACTGATCATCAACATACTTCAGAAGTGACTTCCAAACTATTATTGAAGAATCTGAAATAGTGTTATTTTGGAACTTGGAATGTTTCAGCCTGGAGTAATTCTTTTCTGGTTAGGATTTCTTGGGAGTGAAGCTGTAATTACCTTTTTTTTTCTACCAAAATGAGGTAAAAATTCTGTAGACAAAAATTCAAAGGAAGATAAACGAGGGGAAAATACATGCAAGTATATAGATGCTTTCTTCAATTTCCAAAAAAATTTTAGATAGCCAACTTATTTTCCAGAATTGATTCTCACAATAAAATCTGCCAAGAAAATCATAGATTTATTGCAAGAAAACTGTATAAACTTGTTGTCAAATTTTCAGTTAATGGTTTACATAAATACTAGTGAAACTCATAGGTGGTGTTAGTAGGTCAGAATACAGAATTCTACTAAGTAGAATAAGTACTAGATGCATACACTTTAATGCTAAGCTGAAGAAAATGTGGAAATTATGAATATCTGAAATAACTGTATATACATTTCTTCTGCAGAAGAGAAGGAACTAGGGAAGCAATCTTCATATGTTGGAAATGAAGAGAAAAGCAATTGCAGATAGGCAGGCATGAAAATGAAGTCTGATAAAAGCAGACCTACCATGTCATCAAACAAGCAGGTGGTGCCTGTGCAATATGACACCTGTAAGACTGTGCTAAGAACATGCTTTTCCATTTCAGTTTTAATGTAACAGAAAGTAAATGACAGCATGCAGAGAGCAACTGTTGTAAGAGAACAGGTACCTTTTTACAACAAAAAAATATGAATATAATGAAAAAAATGAAGAACACAGGGTAACTTCTATTTGTTTACTTGGAGAGGGAATGTCACATGGGATGAAATAAAAGGGAAGGCCTTTATCTCAAAAGCTTCCAGCTAGTAAAACTTGTTAGACTGGAAAACTATCCTACAGTCTTCAAGTTACTTAGGACAGATGAAAGGAATGTAGACATAAGAAAATAAAGTGTACAGCAGGGATAAATTCTGCACTAAATAGAAAGATTAGGCTTTTGTGATTGAAAACTGGATACAACCAGGCTGTTTGGGCTCCCTCACTTCCTCAAAAATATATTTATCTGTCGGGTACCTGAGAAAAAAACTTCCAGTCATGCTTCAGGTCCATATAACCCAAATCCAACTGAAGTGGTTACAAGTATTAGCATTCAAAGTGTCCTGAGTAGATAATTCAGATGAAATTGAACAGCCAGCTCAGAAAAACAAGTGTGGGAAGATCACCCTCATGGTACCTTGTCTGGCAACTCATTCATCTAGATGGGACTCTGTATAGCTGCCCAATTTCTGGGAAAACAAAAGTGCCTAATTATATGAAAGATGGAAATTTTTTTGCAAAGTTGTTACTTATACAGTTTGTATGAGAACTGTTGAATCACGGCCTGAACCTCTGATTGACCACCTGAGGCAAGCGCTGAGTCAGCTGCAGGGGCACAGGTGAATGCAATCTCACCTGAGTGACTGGAAGGACTGGAGCATAGCTCCACCCCTCCTAGACCCCATTTAAGGGCTGACTCCCCAAGAGGAAAGATCTCTATCTAGAGATCCTCCCTTTGGGAACTTTTCTACAAGCCAAGGATACCGGTAAGATCTTTATTTTGCTTATACTTTGTAACAACACAATTTTCTTGATCCAATACTGTTTGTTTTAGCCATAACACAGACCTTCCCCTGAAACAGAAGGATGTCAGCTATGTTTCAAGAGGAGCAAGATCTTGTCTGTATTTCACAGTTACAATAATTGGGCCTGCAGAGACTTTCGGCAGAGCATCATCTAGTTGCTAGACTCTGCTAGAGTTTAAGCAATGCTAGAACTACTTTCTGTATATACAGAAATTTAAAACCACAACAAGGTGGCATCTATGAATCTTCTGAGTCTTGACATAAGAGAGTTTAAGACTTTTGAATAGCAACTTAAATGCCTGAAACAATCCATAAGGATGACTGAATTACCTAAATCCTACACTAGTTTAAGATTTGTCTCATTCATTGACAATGAAATTTAGATTATCAGTCAAACTCTGAAAAGATGAATAGATACTTTTTAAGAATAAGGTCCTATAAAGCATTAATAAGCAATAAATATGCAGTAGAGATGGTACAAATAGAGTGCTAATTCTCCAAAGAATATGTTACTATCCTCTTCACTGTTTCATCCGTTTCACTGGTGTGGCTAAGTCGTCCCATTTTTAAGTGGAATTTATATCACACATTCTTGTATCAACACAGATACTATTTAAAAACAGTTTAAAGTCATTTATGAGGAAAAGGAGTTGCATACACTAAATGCAGTTTCTACTCATCTTTTAGCGAAGCTATAGAATAACTTTTTTAAGCTAATACTTGTTTAATTCCATGCACGCACCATTCAGACCACATCTTCCCTCTGCATGATCATAGTGGGAGAGGTATTCACTTTCATGGTGTAAGGAAGGAAAGCAGCAGATATAATTGCCTTTGACAAATTTTTGGGTCACCCTTGAAAGGTATTGGTCACAGTCCAGTAACAACGAAGTGATAGCTTACTCCTTTCCAAGGATCAGAGCTCATCAAACACTCCAGAGGAGGCAATCTCTAAGTAGAAGTGCTTCCCTCTTGACTACCATCCCTTAGATGAGGTTAGGGAGCAGTAGACTCTGGGTCCCCTCTTTCCAGTCATTCTGGTAAATTGCTTTCACCTGTGGTGCTAGGGATGGCCACGCCTCTTCATCAGGTGTTCAGTCACTGGTTCAGGCCATGACCTAACAGTTCCCATACCTATGAAAAATATATGGGTATAGAGAGTTGAAAACATTGTGCTATACATACCGAAGGCTTCCCCAAAAGAAAGTTGCACTCTTTGGAAATGATACCTGTCAGAATTAATATGTATCATCATTATCTTTTCTAAGTAGTCTCTGCAGAGTTAGTAGGGACAATGATGTATTTTCACTGTCACTGTTCTTCTCCCTTTACAGAGTAGTTTTGACAGAATTACAAGAAAGGTCAAACTGCATCCCCAAATGGTGAGCAAGGAGTTTTCATTATCTCTGTAGTGAAGAAAATTTAGGATGAAAATATTTTTCTCCTTGATGATGGTACAAGAAAAAATTGCAATGGGAAATATATGAGCAGAAGTACGTGAGGAAAGGAAATTATTCTGGGACGTATCTCCCTCTCACAGGCTGGATAATTTTATTTTGATTCTTATAATATTGTATTTCATTTTTTTGCTCCTGATGAATTCTCCAGAGAAAAAAAGCTAGCTCAACAAATCAACACACTGAAGTCTCATTCTCTTGTATTCAAAGGTGTTACTGGGAGAAGTGAATTTTCAGTCTTAGAAACAGTATTCGCATATCTGAGGTTCATCTGCTAAGGCACTCATTGCAGTCTTTGCAGTTCAGTTTTAAAATGCTACATCAAAAATGTTATTGACTTATTATTTTATAGGATAGGCAGCTGAAGAAAAAAGGCTGTCTTTAACAAAGTAAAAGCTAAAGTTCCGTAGGTTCACTAAACAAACAAACAAAATAACATAAAGGAAAGACTACTGATCAAATTTACTAGGGGAGCAAACAGTCCTTGGAATGACGTTACGTAAATGATTAAAATGATCTGGATTATGATAATAGTTATGAGACTCAAAGCAACTTGGTAAAATATGAGGTCACACTTCTCACAGACCATCTAGCAGTCCTTGGCAAAGAATTACTCTGATATTAATAAACTAGTTTCAGAGTAAAACATTGTGAAACATTACTTGTGTTTTTTGTACTGAAATATTAGTTTCTGCTTATTTTCTGAGAATTGGCAAACCATGTACAAAGAAAAAACTTAGGATGGCTGTGAAAGAGAATACATTCTACTGACCAGTTCTTATCTGGGCTCTGAAGGAAGCTGATGTACTCAACCCTTTCCACTGTTTAAAACTAGCCCAATAAAGCAACGGAAATGTTCCAGAGGAAGCCAACATGCAGTTTCACATGAGATCTAATGCAACTTCCTCATCAAGTGAGCTATTTGTTGTGTTAACAAAGGCTAGACACTTCTCTTGCAAAGCTCACTGGTGTCAGTAAAAAATGAAAAATAAAAAAATATATTTCATCCATCATTATACGAAGCAAATAAGAGCAATTCACTTATTTTTTGTGAAAGAAATAGAAAAATTACAATGACAACAAAGGTGGTTAACATTGTTTATTAAAAGCAGGCACTCCAACAAACTGAGGCTGGAGCTTGACAGTAACGCAACTTTATTTTACTAGTATCTTTATTTTAATAGTATCTTTTAAAAATGTTTTAATAGCACTATTTTGGATTTTAGGCTCTGCTGTCACCATTTGTTGAACTTTGCTGTCATATATTTCACCTCACATTAGTCCAGTCTTGAGTTCACTGAAACCACAGTTTAGATCAAATAAGGGTATCAAGCCATCATAAGCTACAGTCAAAGGGAAACAGACATGGAAAAACAGCCAGAGTGGTTCCTACTGCTCCTACTCCACCCTTGCCACTTGAAAGTTGCCGTATGAGAGGCATGGTTTCAACCAAAGAGGTTTCTCAGAAGCCTTACCAAAAATATATATTTTTTGCAGCAGCTGCCAAAAGCTCTGTTGTCAATCTGAAATAGCAGCAGACACCGAAGGAATTAAAAGTTCTCTGTTAATGCAGTGCCTAGGAATTTGTTCAGTGCTTTCTCTGGCAATCCCAGGAAAGACAATTTGAGCATAAATTACAGAAACACGCTCAGACATTGTTCTGAGTTTCACAATGTGTTTGTTTTAGTCACTTTCAAGACACTGTAGTTTTTTTCTCATTGAGTTGACATTTCTTGCTCCCTTTTTCTCTCTCTCTCTCACACACACAAAAAAAAAAAAAACCATGCAAGTTATCTCCTCTCTTTTGTATCTTCAGATATTTTGCATGGTGGTATAGTAGCTGTAAGGTTTTGGGGAAAAAAGGATGCCAGAGATACTTGCACTACAGGGGGACCCATTTATTGTTAATAGGACAACATGCCTCCTGCAACATGAAGAACAGCAGCTTCATATTGCAATTTTGCCTTCCCATCAGCTCCCAAAGAGTGTAGCACTTTACAGCTTTGAGTGTAAAATGATTTCAGCCCTGTCTGTCATTCCAGCCTACCCTCCTTTAGGATCCTTTAATGTAGGAATTGAAATATCAGCTTTACAGGAGATAAATGTTACATGCAGTCCCATTTTATGAATTCTTGTCTATTTAATCAAAGCACAGATCACGACTGAGAGCTTTATAAAATGTTAGCATGTTTCATTTTTACAGTTTTTATGAAATACACATTTATTTTAATGGCCAAACCTTTCAGTTACTTTCATATGCTGTGTTAGGTAATGCAAGTTTGCATTAATCTCATTGACAGTTCTTTCATGTCTTTCTCTAGACACTATGCAGGACTCCCTGTGAAGGAATAATAGTCATAACTGTTAGGAAGTTTTATTCTTTGTTACTTTTGCAGGATGACTTTAGTAAAAAAAAAAAAAAGCTTTGTACTCATGTTAAAGTAAGGTTATTTTTTACGTTTGTTTGACTTTTGCTTCAGCAACTATTTAGTGCTGTTATAAATA
>PPHD01007929.1:0-22390 GCA_002909625.1 Bambusicola thoracicus
TTACATTTTCCATATAAATTCATCAAATCATCATCAAATGGTATGAGTCAGAAAGGACGTTAAAGGCAATCACGTTTCAACCTCCAGTTTTGAGTTTCAAGATCACATATTTCTCCATTAAGCTTTTTTTTATTATTTTTAATTAGAATTTTTGGTTGTGTTTTGTCATATCGTGGTAGTAAATAGTGAATTGTTCTTCTGTGGGAGTAGAGGAGAACATACACTTTGAGCCAAAACACTGCAGCACCTAAGAAAATTGGGCTTCTGTTTTTAATTGCCAGTTTCTTTCTCTTTCCTGTCAGCCTTGATTTAAAGGGGGAAAAAAATCAACAAGCCCATTGTGATGTTTTTGATTAGGTTTCAACAGAGATGATAAAAGTATAGTGTCCTTTTGTGAAAGGAGTTTTTAATTATTGTTAATTGTGCTTGCTAGCTTCATTTCTGAAGGGAAACGGAGGTGACCTCATTCCAAAAGTTGTCAGTCTCATGCTAGTGTCATTCACCGCCTGGAAAAGATGTTGTTCTTTTGTTTCTTTTTGCTTTTCTTAATGAGGAGCTGTCAGCTGCCCTGATGGTCCCTGCAGCTTTGGAAACACTTTCCAAACTCAGTTTCAGTAGCTTTCTTGTTTCTGAAATGTTCAGCTTAAACAACGGAGCTGAATTGCGTCAGAGGAGCACAGGAACAGTGGAGGATTTCAGATGTGCGGTCGGCCTGTCTGCTTGATAACATCTCTAACAGCAGCAAGTCTGGAAGATCTGGGGAGAGGTTATGGAGTTCCTGTAAAGGGCAGTTGCAGAGATTTGAGGAATCGCGTGCCTTGTTTTTTCATACAAATTAATGCTCTTGAATGTTTTTCATTATTTACCAAAAGGCCTGATCTGTGAACCCTTAGAAGGTCTCGCCTCTGGTATTCTTGTGGCATTGAGCTCCACACTTGACCTGTGCTTACCAAGGCACTGAGTATTCCCCACTCTGCAGACCGTAAACCATACAAGGCAGTGGGAGTTCTATGTGTTGGTGCACGTTGCTGCTCTCAGTGCATTAAGACCAGTGTCCAGTTGGGATTGTATTATAAGTAGCTAAATCTATACATAATTTTAGTTCATTGTATATTTCCTTATAGTAAGAGAAGGATGAGCGGGAGCACTTCTTTTGTCTCTCTTCGTAGTTCTTCATTTCACACACTGTTCCTTTGTTTCATCTTAGGTGAACTGCCTCTAAATACCTGAAACTTTACAATTCCATTTCAGTTAATCCAGTGCAGTCTGCCTCTGTGTCTGCTGTATCTCAGCCTTGCTGAGAATCCCCATTTCTCATCAGTACCTCCATACTCTCTCGTAAAGATGCTCTGATAAGCTTGGCTGGCAAGTTGATCCCACCTTTGTTGCCTGTTGCACAGCAATGCATAGAGTCAGATTTTCACAACTGTTGTCTTTTAACACCAGACTCCAAGTGAGATCATCATCAGTGAGTCTCCTGAACCCCTGGGCTGGAATCTTTGCTCAGTTATTGCTCAAACAAACTCTTGCTGACTTTAATCGCTCTGCTTCTTTTCTGTTACAGATGTTTATTTAAAGCTGCTGATTCCTCCTCAGTACCAAAACTACTCACTTGGAGACAAAGAGCGAGGTGCCAGCAGGTCCCTCTGCAAGGGAATAAGTGTTCTGCTGTTTAGTTTTCTAACAGTGGTCTGGAGAAATCTGTAAGGTCAGTGAGTTAAATTCAGTGGATATCATCACTACTTTGCTAAATTTAGCAATCTGGAACACCCAGTTCATCTCATTCCTTTGCTTTCTGCTGCTCATTGTAAGACAGGTTCCACGTCTCAGCGATATGAGACGTTAGGGCTGTCTGAAAAGCTTTTTATCCTGTGGCATCCAAGGTTTCATTTGGGCAACAGGAGCAGAAGTTTTCCTGAAGGAAGGAGGACGCATGTTTCAGTTAGAACACTGAACTCTGGTCACCTTACGCCAACTTGATTCTGTCCTCCTTTTTGCCATCCATTCTGCCTCCTTTTTGCACAGGGTTAACAGCTGCGCCTTAAAGGTTTATGCTGAAATCACAGAATTGTGACTTTTTTTTTTAAGATTTCTGCAGTTTTGTCAAAATAAATGCAAAATAGAAATACTATTATATTTTTTCATCTCCCAGACAGAACTGAGTTTGGTATCTTACATTGCTTTATTTCCTATTTGTAAAAGGTGTGGGACTGTTCTCATCCTTCATAAAATGGTAGAATCATTTGAGTTGGAAGGGACCTTTAAAAGCCATCTAGTCCAACTCCCCTGCAGTGAACAGGGACACCTACAGCTCTATTTTCTCCAAATCTGAGTTATCATGTGAGGTACTCTGCCTGCTGAAGGTGCATTCAGACACAAGCTGGTAGGGTGTCGTTTCTGAAATGCTGGGAACTGTACTGGGGACCTGTGTGTATCAGCACAAGGTGTATGCTTCATCACAGTGAGCAGAAAAGCAGAATATGGAGTCTTTCCCCTCATTCTCACAAACTGTTGCAGAAACTGTAGCTTATGAGGTATTTCTTGAGTCATCAGACTGTCTTTTGTATAGTTTGACTCCCAGATTCTGAAAGGGAATGGATGAGCTGCTTCTACCTACTGACACTGAAGGCAATTCAGAAACACAGTTACCTGCCTAGAAGAGATGCAGAGAGATTTCTTAACACTAAACTGCCCAAAGGTGAATGAGGAGCAAAGCTGTATCCTGAGTTCAGATGGAGAGTATCTCTTTTCCCTACCAAAGAATATTTTCAAGTGCTGGAGAGAAAGGCAAGCATGGATGTTGTGGTGGCAGATGCAGAGCTGTGGGAGAGCAGGTTTATTCTCGTCTTTCACATCTTTACAGCTTCCCACGTTGCTTTTTGACCGTGGGCATGGGACGCATACGCTTCATGTAGGCAAAACTTGAATAAAATGGGAAAACAACTTAAAACTGCCCCAGGGGAGAAAAGAAATGGCGGCTAGAATACCAAAGGATTGAGCAACCTGGGCATGTTGTTTCTTTTAAGGATTCTGACTATAAATGACGTCACTTAGATAGTTGGGATGTTTGTGAAGCACTACAGGGCTTGGAAAGGGAAAGCCGATCGGAAAAACACTGGGAAGCTGAACAATTTGTTATGTTTTATGACTCCGTGGTAGTTAATGGGGCAGCCATTACTCATGTGCTGTCACTGCACATCTAGAAAATTCCTCTGGGTTTCAAAACTGGCAGGAAAAAGTAGTTTCCTAAAAACCACTGAATTAATGAGACAAAGCCTATTGCTCAGTCCCGGACAGGAAGGGTCAGAGGCGGAGTTATGCACGACTCACAGTGTTGGAAATCTTCCCTGCGTAATGTTTCAAAGAGCAGAAAGTGCTGGGGGGAATTAGTGGTGCAGAAGGCAGGCTTAGCATCTCTCTTTCATAACAAACTACTGTCGATCTGGGGAGAAAAGAGCTTGATTGGATTGTAGCAAATCATTTCTTTTCCATTCCCTTACCTCCATAAATGTCTGGTACTGGGGTGCAGATCTGCTAAAGAGATGGGATTTGAGTAAAGCGTGTCTTACTCATGGGCAATAGCACAAGGCAAGCGTACCAGCAATACTGAAACTCAAACTTACGGACGTATACTTACGGAAAAGAAAAAAGCATTTGTTTTCTCATCTTCATTATACAACTTTGTGTTTTCACAGTATTATAATTCATATTCACATGTCTGTCATTTTTTTTGGCTTCCAGCTTTGTATGCAAGGGTTATTCCGTAGGTTTAAACAGTGCAGTTTGCTTATTTACTTCAGTTATTTTGGTTATTTCAACCTATCCTGTCTCATCCATACAGGGTACACAATATCTTCATCTTAACTGGAAACTGAATACCCATTTTATGGTCCTTGAAAGCAGGAAGAGTGCTGTTTCAGTTGGATGTTTTACAGCTCAGTGTAAACAGAGGACTGCTTCCGTCTGGAAACGCAAATGGATCTGTTCTCCAGCAAACTCCTGGCACACCTCCTCTCGTGCAGAAAGTGCTGATTGTTCATTGGCTACAAGGGAAATCTATAGAGTGTCTGAGGTACAATACAATGATTAGTAATAGAGTCAGCAAGACACTGTAACGATTCTGCTGCAAGTTTGTTGTGTATTACGTACCTCGAACATAATCGCATTCATTCCTCCATTTATTTCAGTCTGTGCTTCTATTTTGCATCCATTTTGCTTTCTGTTTGCTACTCTCCTTGCAATTACATCCAAGATTCTTCTACTTACTCTTTCTCCTATACACGAACTTTCACCCAGAACATTACCAGTTTCACACAGGCAGAGGTAACAGCAGAAGTGGTGTGTTTTTAGCTTCACATCATTAGCTGTGTACATGCAGTATGCACACTCTTGAAACAGGCAGTACTGAGAAGGTCCTGAATTTTCTGAAGAGCACGTAGATGCTGAGCTTTATGTCCTTGGATTTTTGCTCTTGGTTATGGAACTCACTGTCTGGGCCAGAATGAGGAAGTACTTCCTGTATCTGTTGTAAAAAAAAAAAAAAAAAAAAAGTGCTGGATCACAGAATAGCTCAGTTTTCACCACAGCAGAAAAAGGAACTTTGAACCACGACTGCAGCAGTTGAGGAACACTTCAGGACTTATGAGGATAGCAGCAGTGTGATGTAATTCTCATGATTTTGGACTCAGAGCAATCAGGATAGAGGGAGGCACTTCCAAGAAACCTTGTTTGTGATGTGTTAAACAAATGTTGGGGCACCAGTAAATGCAGTCACGTGTGTATTTCTAAGCAGAAATGCTCAGATGAGCTCTGGGAGGGCTTGTCAGGGTGCCAGGAGTAGTGTGGCCACTTTAAGAGTCGTGGTGTTGTGCTGAATGTCCACTGCTTCTATATTTTGGGCTGGACAGAGGGTGTAGCAGAAGGCTATGATAGTACAAAACACAGCTCTCTTGCTTTCAGGGTAGGAGCTCTCGTAGCAGGACTGCTGCCTCCTTACTGCCTTGTTAGGGAAGGAGCTCTAGTGTCAGCATTGTTTTTGTCGTGTCATACAGTCGTCAAAGTTGGAAAAGACTTCTAAGATCATCAAGACTGACTGTAAAGCCATCCCTACCATGCCCACTAACCACATCTCTCAGTGCTGTATTTCCCCTTTTATTAAACACCTCCAGGGACGGTGACTTTACCACCTCCCTGGGCAGCCTGTTCCAGTGCCTCACCACTCTTTCTGAGGATAAATTTTTCCTAATATCCAACCTGAGTGGTGGGTTCCAGGCTCTTTCAGGGGACTTGCCTGATGTTCACGCTGATGGTTTGTTTTGTTTGTTTACATAAATGTGGGTTGCAGTTGAGTCTTAGATGAGAATCGCTCCAGGTGGGGCATCTTTAATCATGAGCAGCAGGGCACACCAGGCTCTAAGTCCATACATTGACACCCAAGCGAAAACTTGAGTTTGATCACTCCAGGCTTCTCCATTCTGCTCAAATTTAGGCAGGATAAAAGAAAACCTGACACTTAACTCACTGTCTCTCCCTTTAAATCCCTTACCCTGCAGTGTGAGCTGGGCGGAGAGGACTGGCTGGTAGCATGGTGACAGGCCACACGTCTGGCACCCTGCCTGGTGGCAAGGGGTGCTCACCATGCAGCCGTCTGCACAGACAGTCATGTTGTGCTGCTCTGTGCTGAGTCACCCATTAAACAGAAAGACTGTGGGCTTCCTGAAGCTCCTGTCACGTGTGTTGTGCACCACTAAAAAAAATTTTGGCTTGCTGCTGTTAGAAACCTAACTTAATTTTACCATTAAAGAGGGCTTAATATAGTCTACTAATGTTATCATTGTTCGCCTCATTTCCCTTCTCTGCTGATTGTGTCTCCTTCCCTGTTTTCTCTCCATGCTGAAAGGAAGCTGATAGAACAGCCAGCATTGCTGAGAGGCAGACCATGCCTCTGGAGGATGCTGTTCTGTGTTTGCTCCGGAATGTGGGCACTTTGCGCAGTCTGGTAGCACAGCCCCACACCATGCCAAGTTGTCCTCCTGTCACCTGCTCTACACTTGGAGTTTGTATGCAGATCTGTGTGCGTACCACATTCACATCCCTATCAGGTTATCCTTCTGAAGACTGCCTTCTTTTTTTTTCTTCTATCTTATTTTGCCAGGCCCTTTTCTGCAGCTGACGTTACTTACTTTCCCCAATCATCACTTCGACAGTTATATCCTTTTAACCTTCACAGTTGCTACAGTAGACAATTGTGGGGATAATTCAGAATGAATTTACTTGGCCAGTATTAAAACCACAAAGAAATCCAAAGTAATTCTGTGCAAAAGGAATCTCTTGATGAAATTATTTGCAAGAGGCTGAAAGGGGAATACACTGTGAAAACCCAGTCCAGCTGCAAGGCAGTGGCCTTGGGGACACCATTGTGGGCTGGCGGCTGCATATGTCATGTCAAACCTGTTCTAACCACTGCACAATGTGTGCAGAATGGTCAGCATTGTTGAGCAGGGAGTGGACCTTGCCGGCAGATGCTTACTGCTATTTATGTTGTGCGTTACCTCAGTGAGTTTTGTGTCTTTAGTGCAGTTCTGTTCTCTGTTCAGTTCCCCTTTTCTCGTCGTGTCTAAGAAATGAAATTGAATTTGCAAATTATTACAAATTGGTATTAGGATGCCTGTTAACGGATCAGACTAAATGAAAGGCATGCCATGAAATAAGTGAGCTCATTTAGTAATTGATGAATTAATTTAATTACCTCTCTATTGCAGATAGGAGAATTCAAATGTGGGCCAAATAAAGACCTTTACTCTACTAAGTCACCAGGATTGTTTTGATTTGTTCTGTCACTGTTTACTGTTCCTTAGTAGCCACATTTTTACAAGCAGTAAGTTGCACCATTCATTAAAGACCACTTCTGGGCTAGCTTCTGTATCCTGAATTCATTTGAAACTTCAAAGTTTGTAGTTAGTTTTCCTTAGCACTAATTCTTCAGCCTTATCTTCTTTTCCCTGGGCAAACATTCAACACATTGTCCAGGTTGAATGTTTATCTTGACACGGTATCCTTAATTTTTGTGATCTCTGCTAATCATATTCTTAATGCATTAATCAGAAGGTCTTTTACACAGCAACATCCTCTCTGTACACGTTCTGCATCTTCCCTCTTGGAAGTTTTCTCCCCTAGCACATATTTGGCTACTGCTGCAGTCAAGTTGCAGGTGCACAGAGGTGTGCATCATATCTGTCTCCTGAGATGTTTCCCTATGACACATCTGAACTGACAGCGGTCAGATGCAGAAAGGAGCTTTCTCCCATGCAGGCCTTCTGTAAATGCTGCAGAAATACCTTAAAGCCTCTATTTTAAGGTTTAACCTTCCTATGATGCCTGGAGTAGATAGGCTATCAAGCTGGTAATCTGCCTATATGGGAGATTTTGTTGTCTGATTATTCCTTATACTTTCTTCTCTTTTGGTATCTCTGTACTCTTCCTTATCTCAGGCACTAAAACAGAAAACAAACTGCTTTGATTCTGATCTATATGAAACTCTCAGATTGGTGTTTGTTGGTCCATCATCAGGACTCTGCCTTGCTACAGCAGTTTTACAGTGCTTCCCCTGGAAACCACAGGGAACCTTAGTATCTCCGTAATGAAATAGCTTTATCGTGTGCTCAACCTGAGTTTCTCAAGTCCCAAAGAAAATAAGACCAGAAACATCAGCCTTCTTTGTTTTGATGCTCAGTCAGCAATTTGCTGACCTTATTTGTAGCTTCGAAATGCGGAGCTGGATACAGAGAGGGTACTAATATGATCATAAGATTGGATGTTAGGAAAAACTCAGAGTGATGAGGCATTGGCACAGGCTGCCCATGGGGGTGGTGGAGTCACTGTCCCTGGGGGTGCTCAAGAAAACGGGAAATACAGCACTGAGGGACGTGGTTAGTGGGCACGGTGGGGATGGGTTGACACTTGGTCTGGATGAGCTTAGAAGTGTTTTCCAACCTTAACGATGCTATGGTTCTATGAAAAGCAAGTTGCAGCAAAATAGATACATGTATGTTCTGTTCTTCGGGTAGATAGGAACATATTTTCCTAATGCAACTAAAGCTGTTCAGTAGCTGCAGTAGGTTAAAGCAAAAAACACTCTGTGGAACAAAATTAGTTTCAAAATCCAGCACTTTCCACATCTCTCTCTTGGCTATGTTTAATATGTTGAGCTTTATGCTGTGGTTCTATAATTAGCCCTGTAATTTTCTGTGGCGTGTACCAGTATTGGTGTTCATTATTGAAGTACATTGCCTGTTGTTATCCTAGAGGTGTATTTTGTCCTGTAACAGCAGTCAATTGCATGAACTGAGTAGTAAGAAGAGGTTCAGAAGCGAGGAACAGTGAATGCTCAAAACTGCACGTGGTCCTGGGGATGTAATAATTCCAGTGCTGCCCAATGTGTGTGCCTGGTGATGGGGAATCTTTCATCTTCACTGCCTGTGTGTTGAAGATGGCTCTCATCTCCCGACTCAGGCTGGATGTGGCTCTGGGCAGCCTGGTCTGGTGTTTGGTGCTGCATACAGCAGAGGGGTTGAAACTAGATGATCGTTATGGTCCTTTTCAAACCAGGCCATTACATGATTCTGTTACTCTTCCAGTCTCTAGCATAACATAAGGACCAGTCATCTGTCCCTAAAATCTTCAGGTACGTCTGTCAACCCTCTCACTGCAGAGCCAGAAGAAAAACTGTTTAATAAGGTGGTGTTCCTTGGCCTAGAATAACAGGTGTGGAAAAGAAGAGGTTATGTATAGATATAGCTTCTCATAGGAGTTTTTTTTTAAATATATAAATGCATGTAAGTAAAGCCATTGGGTGGTTCTGTTTATTCTGTTGGTCAAAGAGGGGTGGTTCGTGGGGCACTTGCACCACACGTGGAGTGGTGGGAAGTGTCAGCTGCTCATGTCTGCGTACCACTTTCTTTATCTGTAATAGAATGTGGTAATCTGAGACTGAGGGGAACTGGTAAAAATATGCGATAGCCATGTAGCTTTTCCTTTGCTTTTATAAGGAGATACTTTTGTAATGAAAATGCAAGCGTACATTTAAATAAATGCATTTATGAATTCCAGGTGCTGATCTTCTGAGAGTGACTTCCCTGTGCCAAAGAAAGAACGTGTTTTTGATGGAAAACCTACTTACAAATGAGTACAAATGGAAAGGTAAATAATTCGCATTCCAGTAAATGGATGGAATACATTCCCTACATGGGATGTGTTTCCTGCTGAGAAATATGTGGGCAAATATATCTGGCATGTATTGTGGTTCTCACTGTGCAGACTGGTACGTAGGAAGTAAGGCATCTTTAAAAAATGAATTTCTCGTTCTTTACTTCTTAAACACAATAGAAGAAGGATTCAGAGGTGGTTTGTTTTGCCTTGAAAATATTTCTGGTTTGGCTTTTGTGTTTTTGCAGTGTCACTCCTTATGGGAGGGGTCAGGAGTACTTGACTCTTCAGCTAGAAGATCCTCTGCAGCCTGTTTATCAGGTATGGGAATGCATTTGGGATTAGAAACAATCACACTTGGGTCTGATTTGATTTCCTATCGCTGTTATTTGCTATCTTCTTTTTCTCTCTGCTAGTTTTATTTTACTTGCTCTCCAATTATCAGAGAATCTTTCAAAATAGTCATAATGGAAGTCTGTCTAATAACAGAGAAAATATAGAGAAATATTTCTGTGTGTGTTCATTGTTACTTTTGGGTGATAACTAAGAATTATTATTTCCAGATCACCTTTCATTCTCTGACAGACAAGTTAACAAGGTTATTTATGTAGCAACGTAAGTAAATCCAGTACTGAAGATAAGGAGAGGGGAGAAAAACTTACGAGTGCCTTGTTTGGAGAGCTCCCTATGTAGAGGCATGAGTGGACATGGTACAATGCAAGGCACAAGAATATAAACAGTAGGTGTAGTTTTTGAGCGCTTCGTGACAGGACCATTTCTGCTCAGCATTAGGATTAGCGCTTCCCTTGGATCTTACGTAACAGAGACTTTGCCGGGGTGGTTTCTAAATAAGATCATTGCTCTTCAGATTCCAAAAGATGTAAGTCAGAGGAAATATTTTCTACTGAAGAACTGTTTTATTTTTGTAGTGATGATCGGTTTCCTCCCTGTTCCCAGTAAGAAACTACAGTGTATGTAAAGCAGCAGTGGGAATGAAAAAAAATGATGTTTTTAGAGTGAAAAGACATCAGGAAGAAACAGTGGGTTTTGTTGCGAGCGGTGATGTACTTCTAAGACACCTTACAAAAGTAGGGAATTAAGTTGGTCATTGATCTTCCTGTACAGTTTCTAAAGTGCAGCGTCTGACACTTTTGTCCAGAAAGCCATGATGCCCTCCAAAGGAAAAAAGCCGCACTCCCCTCTGCTGCCCCAAAGATTGCTGTTTGACAGAGGAGCAGTCAGCTGCTGTGGTGATGGGCACAGGATGGGAACATGGGCAGAAATAGTGGAGTGAGAGACAGAAGCCTGGCTATTCCTGCTCCCTTAT
The DNA here is from genome assembly GCA_002909625.1 of Bambusicola thoracicus. Taxonomy (NCBI): domain Eukaryota; kingdom Metazoa; phylum Chordata; class Aves; order Galliformes; family Phasianidae; genus Bambusicola; species Bambusicola thoracicus. The sequence goes on from PPHD01007929.1 coordinate 10,532, forward strand.
TGTTTCAGTAGCTCTTTCTGAGTTTGGTGATGGCTGATTCCGAGGAGTCGGCAGGCTGTTTCACTGTTCTCTGCCTCACGTTCTCACAAGTACTGCAAAAAGAAGCATGGTGGTAATATTCATATAGATCTGCATATCATTCCAGTGAGTACTGGCTGTGCTAGAATTTGAGCACACAGAAATCTCCTTTTCCCTGTAAGAATTGAAGTCGTCTTTTTTTTACTGTAATTTTTGGTAATGCATAATTCATATACTATAGCTTTTCTCACATGAACTGTATTTTTCCCAGCTTGATAAGCTTGCTTTTGTATTTTTAGGATTTCTGTTTCCCTAATAATCCCAAAAATGAAGGGGTTTCAGAGACTTGCATAGCAAGGATGTTGCTTTGTACAGTAGGTGATTCTCTGGCTCCTACTATTTACAGGTCCTTCTTCTGCAAGAAATTATTTACCTATCGTATAGGGCTATGCCACTGCCAGGGATTCAATCAGTTATATCTTACTTTTATCATTCAGTAATTTTTTGGATCTCTAGTCCAAAATGACTCATTTGACAGGGAACACAGTGTCTGTTTTCTAAGTTTAGTAGTAAACTTTGGTTGCCTGTTTTATTGATTTGACTGTAAAAGCACTCATAGAAGTTCAGACCTTGAGAAATGGGCTCAAAGCCTGTAGAGGAGTCTGGAGGAAGAGAAGAATGATTATGAGGTTACATTTTCAATTGTCTGTTTCAAGAGCAGCACAAACAGCTTATGACATTTTATTTTATTTTTTTTTCCAGATTGAGGACAACCCTTTCTTGTTCATAATGGATTGTTCAGAAAGAAAGACAATTGGACGTGGTAGAAGCAGTTTTTTTTCCTAAGGTACATCACATCTGTGTCCCTTCTTGGTATCAGGTGGTACTTGTAAATACTTTGCAGCATTAGCCATCAGACCTTTCCTGTTAGAAGCTTTGAGAAGCCTCAGAAATGAAAAATATAAGCATATTATGCGTGCAGAACTAATGAATTGGATGTTTGATTGGTGGGTAATACTGGTCTTTATCCAAGGGCTGTTCACCCATTCCAGAGGAATTACCATTCCCCAATTGCTTGCTTGGTAGATGTTTTCATTAGAGCTAAACAAAGGGCAGGAAGGAAAGCGAGGTATGCAAAGTATTGTCATCAGTGTAGGAAATCTTAACAGTAATGATTTGTCATGTCATTAATTTCCTTCCCCAAGTGACTAAACACTTTTCCTTGTTACCTGTTTATGTCAAGCCAGCACAGACCTTGTAATCATTAAATCGCAGCTGTAAAAGCTTCAGTNAGACCAAGGGATATATTTTCATCTCAGATACACCGGTTTGTCTCAAATAGAGACAAAAGGAGATTTCAGGAGTGTTATTCCAGTTCCTTTTTTTGAACATGAAAGAGAATTTAGCCCCTGCAGTGATGCATATGCATGAAGACACAACCATCATGAATGAAAGACAGCAAATGGTCTTTAAAAATGGTATCATTACTCTGTATGCTGTGGAAAGAAAAAAAAAAAAAAAAGTAAAAAAGGAAGAGTTCAGGCAGCAGGCCAGCAGTGAAAGCTGGGCGTTTGATGAAGACCTAGTAAAACTTCAGTAAGAATCTCAAAGTTTGATGTATTGATTTTTGTCTGTAAGTTCAAGAAGTGTTTCATTGCAGACTGAAACTCTCATCTCTGTTTCTCGTGACCAGCTGAGCAAGGGAGATGGGATTTGATGTTATCCAAGGTGTAATTCCACAGTTCATGTCTCTTGCTAGCACCAGCTTAATAAGTTTCTGCCTACTCCTATCCATTCATTTCCAGCTCAGCAGCAATGCAGTGCCATCTCTTTCCTCACCGTGTGCGAGCCCAGGGCTCGGAAAATATCTTAGTAAGGAAAAGAAATGCAAATAAATGCTTTTTTTTTTTTTTTCTTTGAATCAGAATCATGTGAGTGGTTTTGTTTACAGCATGGCCCAACGACAGCTGCATCGGTACAACTGGAGGTGACGTGAACTGCAGCATCAGAGGCACAGCAAGCACTGGAGGGTGTCCCAATGTTAAGTGGTCTTGCTGTCAGCAAAAACCTGCTCTGGTACTGTATCCCAGTTGGAGGGGTTTCACTAGCTATAGAAATACTTACTGAACTGTTCGTTTGTTTGTTTGTTTTAAAGATTAATATCTTGGGGTTTTTTTGTTGTTTGGATTTTTATTTTTTTGCTTGAGATAAACCATCTATCTGAGAAATAAGTCAGCTTTGTGGACAGCCAGTGGATGTCAATAAAGTCTTGGCAAACACAATAGGTATTTATTCAGCCTTGCAAATTAGAAACATTTCTCCTGCTTGTTTTATGAAGGGAACAAAAAAAGACAAATTACATAGCGGATGAGCTCTCTTGATAGTTGGAATTCGTTAGTCTGGTGGTGAAAACGCTGGGGGATTTATGGTGCAGAAAAATAAAATAAAAGATGAAACAGCTTTTCACCAATAGCAGTGGTTTAAGTTCTCATTGAAAATTACTGGGGAAAAAAACCCTTTAAAGACATCTGTAGCTGACTTCACAGTCTCAATTACTGTCTTGGTAGGCAGTTCCCTTCCTCACTGCAGTAAGTATTAATTGTTTTTTCAGCTGGCAAACAATTCCTTTATGGTTCCTCCGTCTTATTGCCGTGGGATATCTGCAGCAGCTCATAAATGAGATACATGGCCAAGTGTTGAGTAGGAAGTTCACACTCCTGCTTCCCATGCTATAGCCATTCTTTCTGCAAAGTTATCAATCTGTCATCTTCCCCTGGCTTCACATTTTATTAAAAGAAGGAATTTGAAAAGTTACAGTAAGTTGAACAATTTGTCAGACATAACTAACTTGAAGGCTATTGTCTCCGAATTACAGGCTGACTCGGTCTTGCAGCCTGTTGTGGATGGATCATAAAACTGTCATAAGTAAAAGCTTTAACAAAATCCACTTAGGCAGCTCCTGTGATGGCAGAACATGGAAAGGAAGCAAGACACTGAAAGACAGGGAGTTACATGGTAGGCCTTTGCCTGCAGCTAGACCACTTGTAAGTCACTAGAATTATTCAACAGCAAAACAAAACCAGAGAAAACTCCAAGCTTGCAGTGGTTTGATCTGTGACATAGTTTCGCTCATGTAAGTAATCTCACTGATGTCAGATAAGGCCTTGTGAATTCTGCAATATTAAAGATGAAAGTGCTGATGCTTTATTTCCTCTAAAAGGATACAGAATAGTGTTAATTTGTAACTACAGAAACAATGAAATTGGAAGCTTGTCCATGTCCAGTTTTTTTTCTAAGTCTATGAATGGTGAGTTTGTTCTCTATATTTCCCAAGTTCCTGCTTTTCTACTGAGTAGAATCATGAACATGAAGGTGATGTCTGCTCCTCTTCTTCTTCTCCAGTTAAACAAAGAAATTACTGCTAGCAGATCTGGAAGGGACAGAGAAGTCCAAGATCTAAAGATTCATTGAAAATGTAAAGGGCGTAATAGCTGTAGGACCTAATTAGGAGGCATCTTGGAGAAGTAGCTTAGTTTTCTATCTGTAGTCCATTTGTTTTTCCAGTTTAGAAGTAGAGTTTTACAGCCCTGATGCAAGATTGCTTCTCACTGTCTGTACTCTGGAAATGCACAGAATTCTTATATGTTTTGAAAGATGCTTTCTTCAAAAGTACAAATGTGTTCAGTGGAAGAGTCTGCCTTTTGGTTAGTCATACTGAGACGTTGTGGTCTGCTCCCGCTGTGGGGGTAGCAATAAATGCAGATACGCACATGCTGAACCTGAACTGCAAATCCTTTACACGTTGCCCATGTGAATGGGCATGGACACGCTGCAACAGTTCATCCTTGCCTCTGACCAGAGAAGATAACAGCTGTGAAGCTTTATTGCCTTCCTTGTCTCACAGGTTGATGCCAAATTTGTTGGACTTTCTCTTGAAGATTTTCTGGGAGGGGAGTGCTTAAGCTGCCCTGCCCACAGGTATTCCCTGGGAACTCTCCATGCTCATTTGAGATTGTTCTCTTCCATCTTCAGCCACATAGAAGCTCAGTTTCTAGGCTCAGCTAGTTGTTTAGCTTGTCACTGTGGTAAATGAAGAGTTACACACCTCTGGAGGTAATTAACGCATGGAAATAGATGTAATTAATTACATTTCTGACATGATTTCCTGCCGCCTGAAGAGAACAATTTTAACACCACTTGGCTGTCCTCGGGAGACCGCAGATGGGTTCATCTCGGGTGATGTTTGTAATCAGCTGAAATCAGCTTGCACAGAGCTGCCAGCAGCAGGCACAGAATGTGCAGGTATGACACTGCAGAAGGGAACAAGTACAGTCCTTAACTTCTTGAATTATACTGCAGCAGGGCAAAGTTTGAGGCTTTTTCATGCCTTGAGGAAATCGTTCAGTCCTGTCCACAGTGTTAAAGCATCAGCATTTCTTGCACCTGCCAGAACAGTGTTATTTTACAGCCAGGGCACAGCGGTTGCATTCTGTCATCAGAACACACTGTGCTGCTGTGCTGCTGTTGCTTCGGGTAATTTGTTCTCGCTGAAGCCCTGTGATGTGTGTATGGAGTGCTTCGCAGAATGTCACCGTGAGCATGGCTGTGCCTCTTCTGTGCAAACACTGCGAGTTGTTTGACTTGATTCCATAGATGCGACTTGGGTATGTTTGTTCTGCCAGCTGAGATGAGACGTTGAAGACAGGTTATAAAAAATACATCTGTTTGAAAAGATTAAATGGTCTAGAACACACTTGAGTAATAGAGTTCCAAGAAAAATCCTTGTGTCAGACTTCCTAGAAATTCTGGTGGAACCAGGTGGTAAGTGCCAGCACTGAGCAGTTAATTAATGCAGTCCTTACATTAGGTTTGGGCACACACCTCTAGTGTTAAAATACCCACAGAGGGTGGACTGGTCCATCGGTGGGACCAGTCAGCACATAGGGACTATACATAGAGTATATCACACGCTGCTTTTTCTGCTACTGCTGCTAAAAATAATGCGTTTCAGCATTTAGCAGGAGGCATTTCACATGTCGTTTTGCTGTCACTAGAGGGAGTTTGCTGCAGTGCTTCTCTTACTGACTTCCTCGGTGATCTCGGAGCTGTGGGGAGACCTTGGCAGACACAGTATGTGTGCGAGGATGACGGCGGTTCTGAAAGTAGGATGGGGGTCCTTCTTCCTTCGGCAAACCCTGGTATGTGTTGCCCAATCTGCATTAACAACATTCTTCAGGGTAGTAGTGCTGTGAGCAGTTCTCTTTCTGTTGGTAGTGCTGTAATAGAAAACAAATGAGCATTCAGTGACTCAAAGCAGAATCAGGAAGTAAGAAGAAGGCATTGATTATTTAATAGGAAAAAACAAAGATGGAAAAAACCACCATGGATAGATACTCTTCTGATTTATTGTTACAGGAATATGATCTTGGCTAGAAACAAGCTCCCTCAGGAAGCTGGTTTCATATGGTGGTTTAGATTTAACTATTCATTGTCTAGCACCATTTGAAATCAGTGTTCTTGGAGGAAGAATGCCTGCTGTGATCATCAGTGAAGTGGATCTTCGGAAACCCTGGTGGAGAAAGAAGGTCAAGATCTCTGTGTGCTTCTGTTGCTAGACTTAGCTTCACCACTGAACAGACTCCCAAAGTAGGCTGTGTGACCTCAGAGTGCATGGCTCAGACAGCCCTTGGGAGAGCAGTGCAGTATGTCATTTCAAAGACAGAAATTCTGTTGTAATGGTGCTGGCCACCAGCATGTTTACAGTACTTGTAGGTGGTCAACCAGAACTTGGAAACTGAGGAGGACTTACGAGACATAAACATTGCAGAAAAGCATAATATGGAATTGCAACACAGCATTGAAGACACTGATGTCAAAACAGCCCCTGTTGAATTACATTCTTACAGTATGGCGAGAAATGAGGAAGGGAGCCTCATTTGCTCTGCTTTCAGCCCATCGTGGACACCTTTTTGAGTTTTAGTTCTTTACTGCATTTTAAGTGCCTGTACATACAGTGTGTGTATATCATACATTACACTGAAAGTTCTGGATGCTGTCCACATCCAGATGCTGCCTGTTTGCATTTTCATGTGGCGTGCTTGGCAGATTTGAATGTGCTTATTTATTTTTTAGGTCTTTCAGTGTTCAGGTTGCAGGTTGGTAGCCTACTGTGCTAGGTGTAGTCAATGGAAATAACCAGTATTAGTATCTGTGAGAACTGGACCACATGGTAGAGCACATTGACTGAGGCTACTCTGTGCAATTCCAAAGGAGTATGTAACTACTGATTTTGAAAGTTTTCATCTTCTAAATCTTTGTCTGAAGTGTTTCAATAATGCACCGTTTTTCTAGGGAATAATACCACAGAGGTAACTCCTGAACGTTTATCAAGTATTTGAGGATCTTCCAGTGTAAAACACTGTTTAGTACTTAACTCTTCATCCTTGCAGATCTCAGTAACCCCTTTAGAGGATGACTGATTTCTTTTGGTGTTCAGAGTCAATAATATTTTCTAGCACCATTTGAAATCGGTTATAGTGATTGGGGAATTGCTCCTTGTGAATTTTATACAAGAGACTCCAAAGACAATCTTTAATGCTGTTACCTAAGACTGAAAAAAAAGAGGGCTGTAAAAATTATATTCAGAATGCTTTGGAAAGTCAAACATTGCTGAATGTGAAGATAAAGGGGGATTGTTTTTCCAGTGGGAATTATCAGTATGGACTCGAGATCAAGAAAAAACATATTGAAGAACGCTGTTGGTTTAATGATCTAGCCAGGGGGTATAAGGAAATAAAAACTCAGCAGCAGGAACCTTTCCAGTCTCCAGTTAGTGCACTCTGGACATTCTGAAAGACAGATCTTGTGCAAGATTTCATTGCTAACCTGAGAGCTTTTTGCCTTCTCCACTCTTACACTGCTAACAGCATAAGCCACAAAACTGAGTCATCTTCCCAAGGATATTACTTATCTAAGTTTTCTCCAAGAATTGTGCTCTTCAGGGAAGCAGAACTGGCCAGAGATGCAGAGTCTGACTGTGGGTCATATCCTCAGTTGCAGCAGGAGCTCATTAGCCGTGAAGATAATTTCTGAAAAGCATTCCTCAACCAAAGTATCATGCTCTCTGGGAGGTAGTAACACAGACTGCAGTACATCCCTCTAGCAGGGGATGTTTTCCTGGATTAAATTCTTAAAGCAGGAGTACCCTGCTTTTCCTGGTTCTTTTCTATGGGGAATCTGCAGAGTAGAAGCTGTAGACTGCAAACAAGTAGAGCAGCTGATGGGTATTCAGAAGCATTCCTAAGCTGGTAACTTGTTGGGAGCAGCAATTTACCCTTTGCCTTCCTTTTGTGTTTGTTTGTTTAACTAAGAAGGCATCAAGTCATCGCAGTCTAAAAGAGGCTCAGTGGGGAAGGTACACAGCCTCTTTCTGGTCTCCTGCTTCAGTCCTTTTGTGAAATCCACTCCCATGATTTGTCTTGTTTAAACTCTCAGCAGTGGGTCGTGCTGTGTTTAGTTAGCCTTCAAGTTACCATAAAAACAATTAAAATACCGAGGCTGTCAAACAACTAGTGGCATATATTTTGCACTGTGATGCCAAGAGCTGACACCTGCCTACATGCATAGTTTTGGGAGTTTAACAGATGTTCTTACAGAGCTTAGAAGCTATGCAGAAAAAAAAGGTACTGCAGTCCTGAAACGTGGGTTACAAGTGATCAGTATGTTTCGAGTCTGTTTAGCACAGAAGTAGCTCCCATACAGACCTTTGCTTAAGTTACGTCTTGTGCAAAGTCCATCAACAAGGAGTTCAATGTATTCAGAGTTCAGTGGCTTGTACTGTGCTTGCCAAGGTGAGGTCTGAAAATGAAGAAGTTTTTACACTTAAAGGAAACTTGCTATCACAAAAACTAATCTTACGGTGAGAATCAATTGCAAGTTAATAAAAAGTGATCACAGAAAAAAAAAAAAAGTACCTCAAGGATATTATTAAAGTTTAATTCGTTCTGTTGAGGTAGGAGGTTTTTAAGCTGTAGTAATTTTCTCTGTTTGCACCATATAGTGAGGAACAAGGAAGCTGCCAAGTACTTGGATCCCCTGAAAGGCTTTTCTGATGTGAGTAATGCTGCAAGTGTGCCTGTGTGCTTACAAGACTGTGTCCTGTTGCTTGTTAGATCTTTCCTGCAGCTGCAAGGAAAGAAAGAAGAAAAATACTAAGTGAAAACAAAATTCACTGGGAAGTAAAGATATGAGTAAGAGAGGAGAACCATACAATGGATTTATTCCTTTTTTTAATTTTTATCTGTTTACTCTCAGCACTTGATCTTTTTGAAAGTGAAGCTACTACTAGAAGACAGGCTTCCTTGTCCTGCAGCCAGATGTAGATGTAAAGCAATGTTTATGAAAACTGCAGCAATCCTAGAACGCTCATCAGGTCCCACAGTGTGTAACTGTTACTGCTTGCTTGCAAGTCTGCTCTATCCTCCATCCGTTTGCTCAGGAACATAATTTAGCAGAGGGTTGTTAGAGTTAGGGTAGTATGGTTAGGTTGCAGTTGGACTTGATGATCTTTAAGGTCTTTTCCAACCTGAGCGATTCTGTGATTCTGTGATGATCCTACTCCTGAGTACCCTGCAGCAGTTGTAAAATGCAAGGAGGTTCCTTCATGATCCGTGAAGTTTCTTTTCTTGAGTGATGTTGAAATGGAATAAGAACTGGTACTATGCCAAAAAAACAGTGCTGAGAGACAGCCACTGCTTTTGCACCAAAATTTGTTGACTTTGTTTGCTCCCTCTGTGGCAGCATTCAAGGCCAGTCTTTGAGCAACCTGGTCTAGAGGGAGGTATGCCTGCCTATAGCAGGGGGTTGGAACTAGATGATCTTAAAGGTTCTTTCCAGCCCGAATTGTTCTATGATTCTGTGATTCTATGACTTCTGTTATCCTCCATCATTATTCCGACACCTGGATTTTGCATAGAGAAGCTCTATAAACTCCATAGTGCTTTGGGAAATTAGGGAGGAAATAACCTTCTAACATTGTGTAAGAATTTGGGATGGTGATGGAAAAGGATTTTGTGTCCATGACAAATGAATTCATGATCAGATCTGTATTTTCAGCAGCCTAATCCTTGCATTAATTGATGAAGCATGCAGGCATGAAATGCTTATCAAAGGAGAGTAGAAAATAAGACAAAATTGTATATTCTGATAAATTGTTCCTAAGTCTTTCAAGGCAGTTTGAGACTTCATAGCTAAAAATAACCTGTGTGAGGCAGCTGTAATGTCCTTAGTGCACGTTTCCACTGTAGTAATGGGCTTCAGGGATACAAGCAGAAGAAATGCAGGTAGTATGGGTTTTGCTGCAGGCTGATTCCAGCTGGGATGTTCACTAAGTATGGAACAGCAGAGGTTTGCATTGGCAGAGTTTTCTTGTGCTGTAAAACACAGTATTGAAGCTTAGCAAATTGAATATGCCAGGAGAGCAAATTCTTATTTTGGTAACACTAGCAAAAAGAGAGTTACAATTTGTAGATCTCTTTTCTGGTAAATCATGTCCAGAGAGGATAATGAAGCAATTTTTGGTTGCTTGTGTGCTTGCCTACCTGTCCTATTACCAGAGTTCATCTAACAGATGGCTTCTGCTCTCCAGTGCTACCCACCAGATGTGAAGATGCATTTCCCCTCAGAAGGTTCAGAAATTTGGTGTTCCAGGCATAACATCTGGATTAGTTATCCACTACTATCTTAGCTGTTACCCAGGCGTGAGAACATAACTAGATACCACCAGTAAATATAGTGGTTTGCTCAGAAGTTACTCCACAGCCTCCCTGGACATCCTGTTCCAGTGCTCTGTTACTCTCAAAATAAAGATTGCCTCATGTTTGTCTGGAACTCTTGTGTTCCAGTTTGTACCTTTTGCCCCTTATGCTGTCGTTGTGCTCCACCAAAAAGCATCCTTTTGACATCTGCCCTTTAGAAGTGTTTTTAAGATCCCATCTCAGTCTTCTCCAGGCTGAACAGTGCCAGCTCTCTCAGCCTTTCCTCATAAGAGAGATGCTCCTCCAGACCTCTTACCATCTTCGTAGCCCTCAGCTGGACTCTCTTCTCTGTTTTTCTTGAACTGAGGAATCCAGAACTGAATGAAGTATTCTAGAAGTGGCCTCCCTTAGACAGACTAGAGGGGAAGGAGAATATCCCTTGCCATGCTGGCCATGGTCTTTTGAATGCAATACAGAATACCTTTGGCTTTCTTGACCATAGAGACATGCTGTTGGCTCATGGGCAACCTGTCGTACACCAGGACACCCAGGTTCTTCTTTGCAGAGCTCCTTTCCAGCAGGTCAGCCTCTATCTTGTACTGATGCATGGAGTTATTCCTCCTCAGGTGCAAGACTATCGTATTGAACCTCATCAAGTTCCTCTTTGCCCAGTTCTCAGCCTGCACAGACCTTATTGAATGCCAGCACAGCCTTCTGGTGTGTCAACCGCTCCTCCCAGTTTTGTATCATCAGTAAACTTGCTGAAGGTGCACTCTTTCCTTTCATCCAGGTCATTGATGAAGATGTTGAACAAGACCAGATCCAGTTCCAGTCCCTGGGGAATGCCATTAGCTGCAGGCCTCCAGCAAGACTTCATGCTGCTTATCACAACCTTTTGAGCTCTGCTTTTCAGTCAGTTCTCAATCCACCTCATTGTCAGCTTGTTTGTGCCCCACTTACTAAGCTTACCTACAAGGGTGTTACAGGAGTTAAAGTCAGAAGTCTTGCTGAAGTCAAGGTAGACAAGATCTGCTGCCAGTCGTGACATCTGTGAAGGCTACCAGATTGGTTAAGTACAATTTCCCCATGGAAAATTCATACGGACTACTTTTGATCATTTTCATTTCTTCCACTTGCTTGGAGATAACCTCAAGAATAAAGTTGTTCCACCATCTTCTTAGGGTTCAAGGTGAAGTTGAGCTATACACACCTGTGAGGTGACTGAGAGGCAGCTAAGGAACATTTGTCCCTGTTCTGGTTGGCCTGGCTCATTCCTCAGTTGGTTACGGTGGTGTGAGCATTGTCATTTTATACCTGCCTTCAAAGCACAGTCAAGTTGCCTGATCTCTTAATAACCTTTTGGAGGACCACAGAATTTTCTTGGCTAGATATTACCATTATTTAATCCTGCCCATCCTTACTGTGGAACAAATGAGAATGAGTGGCCTCCAATATAATTTGCCATTACCAGAAATACCTTGCACCGATAGGATTGTGTACCAAAAGGTGCCAGGCTCCTTCCAGATTAGGACCTGCCCAAAATCACATCTGGGAAGATTTAAATTTACCTGAAAATTCACAAAAATAATGACAGAAACCCAGGCTATCAAATATACTGTTGTGTAACAACTCTCCATGCAGGAGGACTGCAGGAGAACGGAAATCACGGCTAAAGGAAAATACCTTATTTCAGTGCAGGGAGGTTGGCAGATCTCAGAGTGCAAATCAGAATTCCAGTTGGAGAACTTTTGAGCGAAATACTGACTTAAAAACCAAAACCAATGCTTTCTACTCGAGATTAGCCTGTACATTTTAAGGCAGTCATGAATAATTGATAGATGAACCGTCCCACAAATGATCGGCAGTACCACAGCATGGCCACGTTTGTCACTGTATTGGGATGTTTTCTGGCAACCATGGAATTTTTATGATGTTTTTGTTCCTAATGGAGCTGTTGCGTAGCTTTTAATTTCCCAAATGTAAACACATCTGAGGAACCAGTTCTCTGAAAACGTTTGAGTAAAGCAAGTTAAAAATTGAAGTGCTGTGTGCTGCGTTCTGGGCAAAGCGTATAAATCATCGGAAT
>PPHD01007930.1:0-22389 GCA_002909625.1 Bambusicola thoracicus
TACAGAAAGGGTTGTTAAGCACTGCAATAGGCTCCCCAGGGAGGTGGTTGAGTCACCATCCCTGAATGTGCTTAAAAACCATTTGGATGTGGTTCTCAGGGACATGATTTAGTGGAGGGTTGTTAGATGGTTAGGTCATGGTTGGCCTTGATGATCTTTGAAGTCTTTTCCAACCTGAGCAATTCTATGATTCTATGACCTAGTTCTTTGAAATTATTCTGAATTGGCAGATTAAATCAAGACTACGGACATTTCTACTGAAACTATATTATCTTGGACTTTGTGAACTTAAAACTAAATTTGAGAAGAAAAAAAAAATCCTAAGAATAGAAATGAAGAAATGAAGTGCTGAGTGAATGTATGTGCTGTAATAGCTCTGTGATGGAAAACAGAGGTAAAAGTTCTTTCAGCTGTTAACAGAAAGCAAGGAGTAACTGTTTCAAAGGGAAAGAAAACATGGGGATGTACTTACTAAATATTTTACACAATAAATGACATTAAAAAAAAGATAAATATAAGGATATTCAGATCTCATTTATATAGAAGTATGCTACAAGTTGTATATGTTTGTTTTCAGTTACCAGTGAAGCTATTTTTCTGCAGGGAGAAAAAGGGTGTAAGAAACAGTAGGTCTAGTGAATACAGGCCTAACATGAGGTTTGGGCAGGGTGGTTTTACACTGCTCTGCACTGTCCTGCAAGAAGCTGCATATGATGGTATTTCAAAAGCAATTTCTTCTCTCAGGAGTCAAGAAAGCAAGCAATTGGTTGGTTGGTTGGTGTGTCGTCGTCTTTAAAATCATCAGGTCATTCTATTAAAAATATATACTGGAACTGAAGAGTCACTGATACATTTTTTTCTTAGGTTAGTGGCTTTGGTGAGCAAGACATTGCTTGTGTGGACTTGTGCTTTCTAGCATCTGGTGCCATACTTCATTTTTCCTATGATTTTTCAGTGATCTTTCTTGAGGAATGTGGAAAAACTGATTAAAAGTAGGCTGATTAAAAACAGATTGCTTTACATTTGTTTATTCTGTCCTAAGTTCAAGATGGATCTCTTTTTAATCTTTAAAAATAATTTAAAAATATTATTTTGAATAGAGTGAATATTACTGCATATTTAATATGAAAACGAATCTATTTATAGTTGATTTTTTTTTTTTTGTAATACAGACATGAATTAATGGATTATATCAATTTTTTACTTTTATTTTTTTAGTGCACCCTAATGGAAACTTACTATTCCACTAACATTGTGATGTAGATTATTGATACTTAGTCGTATTAAAAACCTACAGTATCTTTCAAAAATGTGACAGTGGAGTATATTAAATGAGACTGAATAAGAAGATCCTGAGAAACAAATGCATTCTTTGAGGTTATTTGAAAGAAAAAAAGAATGTTGTTTAAGACTTTAAAGTTTTGTATTTGGAAATATAAGCATCAGTATTACTCAAAATGTGAAGATTCATAAATTTACTTATCTGAGTTATCTTTATGAACTCTATAATATTTCTCTATTTGCCTATGTTCTTCCTTCCTCATTTAAGCACTATGTACATCTGGTTAGATCTTTCATGTATGATGGTGAAAGTACAGTTGTTATGCCTTACTGCCAGAGCAAGGCGAAGAGCTTCACTTGTACACCAGACTGCCTGCCAAATTCAGAGATATCTGGTGACTCCACTCTTGTAAATCTGACCTCCAAGTCTTTAATTTCTGGCCATTGCTGTAAAACTGTAGCAATAATTTACTAATCAAAATTGTCTTGCCGCCTTACCTTGTGGTGCCATATACTTGTATGGCTCCTTACCATTCAAGAAAGTTCCAGTGGAACTGTTCTTTGGATGAGTTTGCTAGCTTCTTTTTTTTTTTTTAAACCAAGCTAGAAAAAAACAATTTACTTCTTCAGTGAATAGAGTTGTTGCTTGTTCCCACAGGTGTTCTGCAAGGTCCTTGATTATCAAGTTCCCATTCTTCTTTCTCTCAAAAGTTTTTGCTTTTCAAAATATTTTTTGGTGCTTCAAAAATATTACTTTCCTTATCTCTTTCTTGCTGTCTTCTCTTTCTGAGGCAGTTGCTATGCATTTTTCCTTCACAAATGGCAGAGATCCTTCAGCCATGTTTCATTCACCTACTGCTAGTGAATATTACAGCAAGAGATGCAGACTTTTGCAGTGCTAGCTATTACATTCAGAGGAAGCAAGGAGGATATTAAATCCGTTCCAAAACGTACATGTGAGGAAATTCACTGCAGTCAGTCAAAGTTATTCTGATAAAGTGTCGTGTGAAGCTCTGTTGGGAATGGATCCAATTTTGATGAAACATGAAAAGGGAAAGTGATTTGGGTAGTCATTAAGTGGGTCAAAGGTATGCTTCTCTTTGGAGTTTCAGCACATTAAGAATGTTTCCAGATATCTTAACACCTGTCATTTTCTCAAATGCTAATGTGACTTTTAAATGCTACTCATCTGTGTGAATTCAGCTGTGTTATGTGATTACCTTTCTTTTTATTTCTAAAGAGTATTGCTTTCCATCCAAAGTTTATTCCAAACACAAACGGCAAGGCAGGAACTTTTTAGCATTCAAATCCTTCCTGTAAACTGCCCTTTCATAGAGGTATCCATGAGAAATTAACTTTGACTCATCCCAGCTTGCAAATATTTGGATTATGTGGTTGGAATCTTTATACAATAAGAGTTCAATGCTATTATTCATTCTGGTCAATTATCTAAGCTCATTAAAAAAAAAAAATCTACATGCAGCTTATGCTGGTAATTGTGAAGAAAAAGTAAAACAAAGTCAAGGTGACTTAAAGGCTTCAAAGTCATAAAGAAGTTGCTGAGAAGTGTGAGAGGTGTACACACAGTTTAGTGAATTGTGGATAGCAACACATAAGACCTCACATCAGTCTTCAAGAACAAACAGATCTAATGCTTTTAAATAGCCAAGTGCCTTTCCTTGCTGATTTATTTTGTTGGAAGAGCAGTTTTTGACCAGAAATGAAGGATTAGAATCAGGATGTCCTGCTGTTTCTCAGAAAGAGAAGATACATGTAGGTCATCACTATTTGACCAAAGGAGGATGTTTGTAAAATATGTTATCATTTGGATTGATATTGATCACCTCTCCTGGATGTTCTTGCAATGAATACTGGGAACACTGCGGCATTTACCAGAAAAAAAGAGTTAGGGAGGTCAGAGCTGAAGCGCAGGATTTGAAGATGGTATTCTCTATGTAATTCTTGTGTGTAAAACAGCTCACGTGTGACAGTAATGTACTTGCTGGTTGTCCCATGTGTCCTGGAATGAACACATAGCAATTATAGTTGCTTTACCGGATTTATACACAGCCAAATTTCTAGGTGTTTGCATCAGCCGTTATGATAACGAGAAGTTCAGTGCAAGAATAACTAATCATCTTGATACTTGCAGTAAGGAGGAATGATTAAGCAAATCTAATGGCAACATTGTTCCTGCAATTACTTCCCAGCTAAGAACTGTGGCTTGAACTTCACATTTATATAACTGTATTTGTTTATAGCACTTGTTTCTATGAAGCTGAGCATGTTGTTGCTGCTTTAATTGCTTAATAATTTGAACTTGCTCATTTATTGATATGACTGCATTTCCTTCCATCCTTGGTACAACTGCAAGATTGTTGAGATTATTCCTTTAAAGCAATGCTTGTCCTACAGTATTATCTTAGTCCAGGAAACAGTTAAAAAAAAAAGAATTTTACAGACTTTAAAAGACATATTTAAGGGTTTTTTTTTTTTTGCTTACTAGAAGCAAAGCTTTTGAAAGAAATTATCCAACATGTTTGTTATCTATTATCTACGTCTTCAGCAACCGGCTTTAGGAAATTTGGCATCTTTTTATAGAAGACAAATGATCATATAGACTCCTCAGAAGACCTTATGGCAATAGGCAATATCCTGATTTTTTATTTCACTGGAGAATGGTCCTAAATGTTCTTCCTTCATGTTTACCTAACTGTTTAATGCCATAGCTTATAGTTTTTTTGTTTGCTTATTTGTTTTTACCTAGCATCCTACAGAGCTATTATGCTTCTAAATCTATCTTTTTGATTCTGAGCAGAAGCAATGAGAAGAAACTGTTATTTCTATAGTGGCTTTAAATCTCCAGGTTTACTAAGCAGACTCTCTAAACTGTACTCAACACTGTTTTACCCAGTAGTGTATTTATAGCTGATCTTTTTAAGAAGTGAAAATCTTACATGTATACATCTCTAAAGATCACCATTTATTCTTTCTTTTTCATGTTGTCAACAGGTGGAAGAATTTACTGCATATGCACACACACACACACACATATATATATATTTACATGTATTAGGTGCAGAAACTAATAAGGAGTTTAGATCGAATTAGATAAAAAATAAAGAGTAGTAAACCAAACGAAAACTTTGTTTTACATTCAAATTATTCTAGCAGCAATAATTTAATTTCACACAAATCTTACTAACAGTATTTAGAGTCTTTACTCTCAAAACTCAAATGTTTAGGAGAATCTGAATTACCATTGATTATTTTTTTAAGTGGTAGAGATGGTGAAAGCAGTATTATCAAAATAGTATTTCTGTGTATGTATTTATGTATTTATTCAGTATCCAGCTAGTCTCACATCATGCTGAATAATAAACAGAAGTCTGTTGTAAAGGGGTAAGCCAGGTATGACTAAATTTTCATGGAATTGTAGGAATGTGCTTTCTTGAGTTGGAGTACTGTCTCTCTGAAATATCTGGAACTTTTATTGTCAGTTGAAGAAAGAAGAGACCTTTTTATAAGTGAGAATTCCTTTCATAGTTGAGAAAGAAGAACAGACTTTAGCAGGGTCTGTTGTGACGGGACAAGGGGAAATGGTTTCATATTGGATACAAGTAAGGAAAAAGTTTTTTACAATAAGGGTGGTGAGGCACTGGCACAGGTTGCCCAGAGATGTGGTGGAAGACCTGTCCCTGGAGATTTTCAAGGCCATGAATTGGGCTCTGAGCACCCTGATCTAGCTGTAGGTGTCCCTGTTCATTGCAGGAGAGTTGGATTAGATGACCTTTAATGGTCCCTTCCAACTCAAATGATTTTATGATCTATGATACCTGCTCTAATATATGAGGTGACATAGTTCAAATACTATAAGAATAGCATATAGGTAGGAAAATATATGCACCAGTAAGATTAAAAAGGTGGAAGCAGACTCTAGAAAAATTCCAAGTGAATAATTTATGTGATGTATGTTATGGGTATTATCTGTAAATCTTAATAAGAATCTAGAATAAGAAAAGCTGGAAGGGAATTCTGAAAATGGTACAGACAACTTGTTCAGAACAGGGACACCTTCAGAGTTAAATCCCTCTTCCAACTATTTCCATGACAGTACGTGGGAGGAAAAGGCAACAGCCCGTCTTCACCAGAAAATCCACTGGAAGAAATGTAGTGGATAACAATACAAATGTTTTACTGCGTCGTTCCTTTTAGAGAAAACAAATAAGTTAAGATGTTACCAGCTTTCTGTTCAATAATTTCAGCAGATACTGAGATCAGGCATGCAGCTAAAGAACAACTGTTCTCTTATAGGCTTTTTGTTTGTTTGTTTTAGCCTCAAGATCAGGTTTTTTTGTAGCCATCCAGATTCTTGGCCTGACTTTCTTTTTTTGTTTTGTTTTGTTTAAATCTGTGTGAGGCAAACACGGTAGAAACTGAGAGTTTCTTTTTCTACCAGGATGGTTGTTATTGACTTACGCAAGTTTGTCTCAACATGAGTTAAAGCACAGTGCTAAGAGCTGAGGTGAAAGTATTTAAGGATCAGGAAAAGAGGTTCTAAAGGGAAGAGACCTTTTCAGTGACAAATATCAAAGTAGATTTTTTATCTGAAGTTCTCCTTCATCTTCCAGTCATTCTGTAGAGCTGCAAGGTGTTAATATACTACCTTAGTCACTAAGTATAGGCAGCACATCTGATACATGAGGTACCTTTGTATATCCTGTTGGAGGAAGGAAGAAATATGTCTTTTTATTCCTTCTAGAGCAATAAAGCAGCTTGATGTGCCCTTTTTGCTGAAGGAATCCTTAATACAGCTCCCTCTGCATCACATTAATAGTATTCCATGGTTTGAAGGGAAGGAATAGTTTAACTGTGACAATCCCTACGGCTTGGATACAGTAATGCCATAGAAATTTCTTTACACGAATATACTAGATACACTAGATCATAAAACAAAGCTATTCTTTCTTCGAGAACTCATTTTCCTTAGGGTAGAAGAAATCAATAGTTAACATGCTTGTAGAATGCACTGTTTGTGAAAAAAGGTTTTTTTTTTTTTTTTTTTTTTTTTTAAATTTGGTGAAATTTCCCATGTGTGTAGAAGGGGTTTGGATAATATCTGTCTCCTACTATTGTTTTCACCACATTCACTCATTTGATGCACTTACGTGTGAAGACTACACTGAAAATTGCGTAGATTTTGTTTTGCATTTTAAGCATGTATACTATACTATTGCGTTTAGGTAGCTATTAGATCTGGAATGTAATTACATGCAAAAATGTTTCTTAATTTTTGGAGATCTAAATATTTTCTCTTCACCACCTAACAACCTTGCTATAAATTTTCTGTAATTTTATTGATTCAGTATAAATGGGGCTTAGTAAAACTGCAGAGATGGTATAAAAGTATGTTAAATGGCAATTTTTTTCTGTAGTTTGTATCAGAAAAATCTGTTTTTCTAAGTTAAAAAAAAAATAGTTCCTGTTAAGCACACCTAGATAAAGAAGTATTCAGAAACATTTCTTTGTTGCTTGCTTGGTAATTTAGAAACTTTTTTACAGCTGAACTATCACCATCTTTTTTTTGTCCAGGGTGGTCATGTGTTTTAAGAAGTAAGACGAAGACCATGTAAAACCATCTATTGATTTCCTGTTACTTTGTGTTTATGAGTGAATGGTAATCATTTCAGTAAAGCAAGCATTTTTGTTTTACTTCTGTTGTGGTTTAGCGCAGCAGGTGGCTCAGCACCACACAGTCATTCACTCACTACTCCTCAGTGGACTGGGGAAGAGAATTGGGAAAAACAAAATAGAACTTGTGGGTTGAGATAAAACTATTTACTAAGACAGAGAAAAGAAAAAGGATAATAGTTATGACATATGTGTATATATGTGAATGTATATAACAAGTGATGCACAAGCAATTGCTCACCACCCCGTGACTAATGCCCGGCTAGCCCTCGAGCAGCGGAAGAGAGCAAAATGAACTCCCACCCCCTTCAAAACTCCTTCTGCATGGTGTCATAGGGTATGGAATACCCCTTTGGCCAGTTTAAGTCAGTTGTCCTAATTCTGTTCCCTGCCAGCTCCTTGGGCCCTTCACTGTGAATGGCCTTGTCTCTGTACAGCACTGCTAGAAACATCGATGTGTTATCAACATTGTTCTTCTCCTAGAACCAAAACATCATACATATCAGACACTCTGAAGAAAGAAATCCATTCCAGCTGAAACTACAACTTCCCAGAGAGATTTTTACTTTCTTCTGAGAATCACTGAGCATAGCATTTTATTTCATAAATGGTTGCATGCCTCACAAATGATGCAGTTATGAAACTGTCAAGTCCAAGTGGATATGCATCATTCTATATGTTTTCTCCAGTGGGCTGGAAAATAAATTTGAAAGTTCTGTGCAGTGCCACAGGAGTACTTTTGTACTTCACAAAGCTTTAGACATGCATGAAATTTTAGTTGGAAAAATTGCATTGGGATAAACATAGCATATATTTTTTATGTCACCGTCTTCCTCTAGTTCATATAGCAACGTCACCAAGCTGTGCTAGGAAGCCCTTTGGTGTGAATTTGGGAGTCCTTTGGAGAAAGAGTGATTGTGTGTAACTCTGTAATGTTGGTCTTGAGTTCTCCCTGACTTCTTCTGGACAGATCAGTCCTGAACAATACTGTTTTTCTGTAAAACATCAATTTACTAAAATCTGTTCTCACTAAGAACAGAGTGAATATAGTTACTGCATTTTGTGTCTGAGCTAAAATGCACTCTCTTTCTAGTTTATGGTCTAGACAGGCAGAATATGTAGTTAAAGCTTCTATGCTCTCTACATGGTTCTTGGAGACCACTGTCAACACAAAGTAGGATTTGAACCATCAGATGATGAAGAGGTACCTGACAGGTATTACACTGCTACACTTCATTTGTAGTTGCACAGACCTGGTCAAAAGGAGAATAATGGTACTGAAGAGGCTTGTAATTCCCTGAAAGAGACTTTATGGTATCCCAACCTGAGGTTGGTGTTTTGGCATGCTGTTTTATCAACTCAAAAGCTACTCCTCTATCTTCTCAAAAACCTATTTTATTTTATTTCAATTTAAGGAAATTAATATAATTAAATCTTTTTTAAAAATGAAATTGAAAGTAATCAGTGATAACCATCACCTCTCTCTGCTCTACTCCTTTTTTTTTGTTTCCATGTGCAGTAGTTTGATGCTTTAGTATATCAGCCAAATAACATCACCCTGGGTAAATGCCATTTTGTGTCTCTTATAGCACAAGTTTTCAAGATTTTAAGGCAGGAAATATCAACATTCTTAAATTCAAAGATGTGAAATGAGTTTGAAAATGGAAATGAATAAAAAGAAATTGGGATAATATCATTTATTGCTATCACAAGGTGGGAAAAACCTGTCATAGGAATGGATTTTAAAATCTATATCCTCTTCTCCTTGCCTGTATAATCTATTGATTTTTGCCTGAAATATATTTTCTTATTACGATTTTACTCGTCGTAGTAAGCTAAGTATTTTTAATTATTTTTTTTTTCTCTGAAAAAATGGCACAAACCTGTAGTATTGTTCCTCTTTGCAAGAACTGTGCGAGCTCTGCCATATTAGTGCAGTGTTGCAGTATGGGCACTGAACGCAAGATATTTCATTACTCTGTGTCACAAGGGAGAGAACATGCTTTTGGAAATTAGAAGGTAAAACATAATATTAGTTCAAGTAAAACCCCACAGAACATAACTGAGTGAGTTTTATGATAAATGAAATATATGTTTGCATGTTACTGTCTCCCTGATTGAAGTATTGTGACAAGAATATTTGAAATTGATACCTAACTGACTTTCAAATGTTATCAGCAGCTTGGTATCTGATGGAATTGTGTGGTATCAGCTTAGCATGCTTAAATATAGAAGTTTTATGATTTTTTTTGTAACAATTCAGCCATTTCTCCTTAGAAAAGGAGATCAATTTTACATTCCCTCTCATAAGGCAGAGATGATAGCTATGTAGTTACTTAGAAACAGGCTTTGCCAGGGTGTGCTGCATGAACACGTATAACATTTTTTTACAAATCATTTAAAAAAAAACCTGAATGTTTTCAAATTTTGACAATAGTGGTCTGTTGAAATGAAAGGATAGTTGGCAGAATAAAAATAATTATGGTAAGGAGAAGCAGTATAGAGCTATGGTGACGTCCTCCTTTAACATGTTACTCTAGATGTGTTGGAAGTAATCAGACAACTTTCACTGTGAAGGGTTAATGCAATAAATTTGTTTTGGTTATCTGCACTGGAACAGTTCGTATAAAGGCTAAATCTACAGCTGAAATGGGTTTTATTTCATATATCCATACTTCAGCATGTACAGTGTTTATCTATACTTCTCAGGTAAGAGTGGATGATGTATTAAAACCCAATGTACTATAAGTAATCAAATCCCAGAGGAAAGTATTTAATACATCTGTCCAGTGTGCCTGAAATATCTGTTGAGAAGAATTTTAATCCAGCTACTAAAAATTAACACAAACAGAACTTCCTGCAGTTGACCAGCCCATCCAGTACATCAAATGTATATCTGTGCTGACTTCATACATGCACAACCTTTTGTTCTGAAGTTTTACTACTTGCTTTTCTTTCTTGCACAGTAGCTGTATAAACTGTGAATACTGTTTTTGTAAAACATACTGGACTCCATCACAGAGCCATTTTAAAGAGTACAAGAATTGTGCCTCAGCTGAACACCACGTAGAAATATTTTTTTCAATGGGAGTCTATTTTCTGAATCATTAGGCAGAAACAGTGGAAGTATAAATCAGCTACAAGGTAGAACTTTGATTTTAATGAAAAGGGGGAGACTGTAGTGAAGAATGTGGTTGTATGGAAGGAACTGAGCACTGAGCCCATTCTCGATGTTATAAGAAAAGAAATCAGAAAAGAAAAAAAATTATATTTCCAAAGGAAATATAAAAAACACATGGTAAACAATTGTTGTTGAGATTGGTTGTCGATGGTTTACAGGCTGGTTCGACCCAGTTCTGTGACTAGTGGGGTGGAGGGATTTGTGAATCCACGCCTCCAGAAAGGGGAAACAGAGGACCCTGAATAATTAAAAACAGTGCAACAATCTGAGGAGAAACAAACTAATTTACTAAATATGGCATTGGAATGCAAGATAACATATTATAATACAATACAATTAGAAATGAAGCTAATAAATCAAATATGAGAGAGAGTGTCCAAAAGGTGGAAAGGCCTCACCATAACACTGAGATGAGACGTGCAGTTGGGTTGAGCAGCAGGGAGGAGAGACGAAGAAAAAAGGGAATTATCTCATGACCTTGCCAGGGGTTATATCTCCTCTCTGTATGCAAAGTCCTCTGGAATATGTAGTTCTTCTCTTCCGGACAGGTACTTGGAACTGGAACATTAACTCTTTAACTCCTAGTGTACTACATGATGTTATGATGTGGAATACTGATAACCAAAAATCATAAAACCATAACATTGGTTAAAAGAATTAATAGTAAGAGCAAGAAAAGATGTAATGTTTTTACTTCCATGGATTGTTTAAACAGAAATGTTTCACAGTATTAGGGCAAAATCCAGTAACATTAAGTTTCTGGGGCTGTTTTATGTAGCTGTGGATTCTGCTTTCTATTAGTGAAAGATGTTTGAGAAACACTTTAATTTACAAACATCGTTCTAATTTTATCAATATATTATGTCATCTCAAAGATTTAAAAATCTTTAATAAATTATTGGTCTGCAAAAATGTAGTGATCTTTACATGGTAGCTTAATTTTCAGTATGAATCAGAAAAGAAAGCGTCCACCACTTTTCTCACACTGGTATCATGAAGTTGGATTCTAATATCAAAATAGGTATTCGTGAAAAAAGGATGAATTGTTCAACATTAGCAGAATTAAAAGTTATGCTATAACAGAGGTTCCTTGTGATTCTCTGTATAGTCAGACTCTGAAGAAATCTGGTATTGTTCAGTTTATTTTTATGGTAAAAAAAAGTATTCTCACAATTAAGTATCTTTGGTAAAAAACATATTTTCCAGTCCTTTCTTGACAGGGATCAAATTTGGCCAGAGTTCTGAATACAGATAAATATACATCTCAGAATTATTATTTTCTAGAAGAGTCGGAAAATAACTATTTGGTGCACAAAGACTGATATATAAATGTAAGAAAATACACATTTGTTTTCTGTAGTTCTGCGCTTTAACATGTGTTATCATAATACCATATCTGCATAATATCTAGCAATCCCTGCAATGCATACTGGGATGAAGTGTGTCTAAGTGTGCCACAGAGGCGTGTTGCCATAGCAAGGGCTGTTATGTATGCTGTGCTCCAGGCAAGCACGTTGTCTCCAGCACTGTATGTATGGAAAGAATTTCAAAGTAGGTCTAGGAAATGCGAGTCTAGGAAATA
Source organism: Bambusicola thoracicus (assembly GCA_002909625.1). Classification (NCBI taxonomy): domain Eukaryota; kingdom Metazoa; phylum Chordata; class Aves; order Galliformes; family Phasianidae; genus Bambusicola; species Bambusicola thoracicus. The sequence continues at coordinate 11,736 of PPHD01007930.1, forward strand.
CTGTGTGGAGAAGTCACGCTGAAAGGTGCTAGGGAAGTGGTGGTGCTGCTGCAGTGTGAGCCATGTGGCCTTTCCTATTTCCTATCATCTAGTGGTCAGAAATAGGTTTAGTGTGATGGTGGAAGCATCAGGCTAACTCTCTCAGGGCAACTTAGTATGGCTCCCAGAAGGTATGAAGCCCTGTGAGTACTGAAGAGGCAATTTTAAGGAGGGCAGAAGGCAAGCTATTGCAGAAGTAAGTTGATGAATAATGGGGTGAATCATGATTCTGTGTGGCCTTTGGAAGTAGTGCTGCATGCTCTTCGGAGACTGCTGTTCCTTCAGGAAAGTCTCCCTATTAAGAGAGTCAAAGTGTTAGAATAAATTACTTTTTTTTTTTTTTTTTTTTTTAAATGAAAAAGCCGTGTCTATGGTGGAAGCAGGAGTGTAATGAACAGTAAGAACTCATGGAATGCAAATAATAAGTTTTTTGCAAGCAGTAGATCACCAAGACTAGGAGTCTGTAGTAAAATTTGATAAACTATAATTTTCAAATTGTAAACAAAACTTTGATTTTGATGCTATCACAGTCATATTGGATATCTAACAAGGCTGAAGTGCTTAAAAAAATTTGTCTTAAGGTGCACAGCGTTTTTAGGAAGGGCATATTTTCTTCCAAAAGCAAAAAAGACATTACCACATACAAGGAACTGACAAGTCAGAAGCATAAACAATCTTTAATTGCTTATGGAAAAATGTCATAACAGATAATGTGCAAGATGGATTATAATTTAGGCAGTGCTTCAGGCCTCCAGTCTGCTTCATAATCACAGATTAAAATTGGGTTAGAGTAAAAAAGCTGCATAACTACAGGGCTTCTCTTCAGGTGATAATGTTAAAAATTTCATACAGCTAATACCAGAACGTGCTTGACATTTTTATGTGCTCTAAAACTCACTTTCTGTTTTTGTCTTGCATCCAACACAGCATAAAGCTACAGAGACATGATCTTAACAGATAAGGAGAAATTGATTTCAGAATAGAATAACAGATAAGTAAACAGAAATCCTGATTGACTTCAGATGGCTTTGGTAAACAGAATAAAATCCAAATAAATGATGTATGTATTTGGAATTTTGAAGCTGAAAATAATAGACAGCAGTAATTTTGGACAGACTGTTTAGTGAGGAATAAGTGTGAATAATGCTTTGAAAATAAATATCTGAGACTGCTTTTTAGGTATCTAAAAATCCACAATCTTGTATATGTCCAAACAAAGTAGTTGTGAAATTTATTTGTTTTTTAAATGAAAAACTATTATCTTTCTAGTAAGAATGCAACCTTGTTAGAAGATGAAGCCAGATGCAAATGAGAACTATATATTAAATGAAATCACAGTGGTCCTTATGCTAAGCACCATAAATGAGGAGCTAAGAACTGTAGAAGAATACAAAGTAAAGGCAGCTAATTTGGACTTGATTTAACTAGCAGTCCTTTCTGATTTCATTCCAGAAGCTCTTAGAAGGACTGAAAAAAGCAGAGCTCTAGAGTAATACTGATACTAATAATGAAGAAAGGAAATATTTAAAAACAAGATGATGGGCCTGTTAGTCTAATGTAGATCTTAGAAAAAAAATTGAATTTTCCCTAACAGGAATATATAGCTACTAGAGAAATCCTCAAGAAATAAGAAACGTACTGTAGCATTTCAGTGCTTTATTTTTAGGAAGCCTGTTTTCTAATGGTTTGCCAGTCCCTTTACAAAAAAGAAATACTACATTTAGGAAACTATTTCAGTACTTGGAATTATTGGACTTTATTTGTTCCAGTTAGTACATCTTAAATCAAAAGGGCACCTACTTTAAAGTTGAAAAGAGGAAATTGTCATAAGAATAATTAGTATTACAAAAGTATGTACAAAGAAGATGAACTACTTCATCAAAGTAAGTCTCTGGACATTCCACAGGAAAAACACATAAACTCTGTCAAAACACAGAATGTTGAAATACTTGAGCACCAAATGGACAAAGAATTTGAGAACAAGTTGAAGGGTTTACCTGATGCTGCAAGAAAAGCCTGCAACAAAGTTGGAAAAACTTTATTTACCACGGTGACTGGAAGATGATAAATTTTGAAAAAAATGCAAAACGGAAAAGGGTAACTAGAAGAGTATTAATTCTCACTGTAACATAGAGATCAAAGGGACTAATCTGGTCTTTTGATGTTTATCAGAAATCCTCAGATGAAGCAGTAACACTACATTTGGTGTTGGTTTAATGTCTGAAATACTGGGTCCACTTATGTGAGAAATTTATAAAGTATCTTTGATAAAATGGAAAGACCCTGGAGAAAGATCAATCAGATATGCATCCATCACTGCAGAAAACTCCAGTCAGACCTTCAAGGGGAAAAATAACTATCATAATAGAAAAGTTGTCTTACAACCAGATAGCCTGTATACAAACAGATATGCTTATGTATGATCTTTTTGTTTGTTTTTGTTTTTAGGATTGAAATTGTTCGTATTGCTGATGAAGAGCAGAGAGAGAAGCATAAGGGCTGCATTTGTCTTCTTGTTTTTGCTTTTTTCAGAACTAGAAATTAGTTAACTGCAATAGCATGTACCCTAAAATCATTTTACACTGTTTCAACCTTTTCCCTCTAACTGTTCATGCTGTTTACCTTACAGAAATTAGTTTTAAAATGATCTACACTGAATGCAATATTTAATTGCTTTTCATATAATTCACACTTAATGTTACATAAGTTGTTATGGTGACATCATATTTGATTTGTTACATTACATTTATTACTAAATTTCTTGCATCCAATTTGCATTTAAAAGGCCTTCTTCTATATATTGTTTTATAAACCAGTTTTTGCAGTAGTTTTGAGGTGTTCTTCTACAGATGTTCTAATTGTAGTGATCAGAAGTTTTATCATGATTAATTTCAGGTCTCATGTTAAAAAAAATCTTACAATTATTGCATCAATCTATAGTAGCTTTTAAGAAATGCAGCGAATTTGCTGTAGATTAGGCCTGAAATTTGATGAGTTAATTAGGCTTCCTAACCTGTTATCTTACCTTTCATAATTAATACCATAATTATATTCATCTAAACTCAATTATACAGAAGACATTGTGTGAATGTTTAAAAAAAAAATATGAAACAAAACATGGGCACAGTAAGACAGCTGTACACTCCTCAGGGTGCAAGTTCTTTAGCAACTGGTGCTGTAATTAAGACAGAAATTCCATGTCTTTAGTATTTTGGGAAATTGCTTTTGTATTTATTAGAAATTCTGGACAGTGTTGACCTAATAACTACAGCCTGTGATTACAAGGTACATACATATTCAAAACCAAAGAATTTCTGCTGGGTTCAGGGTATGAAAAATGTGTAGTCTGCTTCTTGGGGTAGATAATGTTTGAGGCTGGGATGTTTGAGTTAGAACCAGAGAAACATTTGATTCTAAAATGGCTGAAATATTCTTTTTTTTTTTTTCCCCCCTTTTCTTTTTCACTTGAATAGAAAGCTCAACCACATTGCTGAGATTGAGCTTAACTGTAGGTATTCAAATTATTATCCTGCAGATTAAGAAAACAATCCTAATAATCTAGAGAAAAGATATAGTGCTCAGGGTTACTTCTGTATCAGATATTCTCATCTGTAAATTCTAGACTAATCTGTTCTTACTAATTAAGTTAGTTTTTCAGGACATGTATTTGCAGGTGGAGTCTACAGAAGAGTTCCTTAATGTGCACTTTGAATCATTTCAACCTTTTCATCTCATACAACCACATTTTGCCCAAGTTCTGAACAATTCAGCATAAGAACTGCATAATTTTATACAGTAAAAGCACGACTATCCTTATGCTAACTTTGTTTACTACTTATTTGACTAATTCAGCAAACAAGTGTTTAAAGTTAGGCAATATATAGAATTAGGGACCTGATAAGGTCAATGTATTCATTGATTCTTCTCTTTCTCTCACTATCTGCTTGCCCCTCAAACTAAAGAACCAGCTCAGGTGGGACAACAGTGTATTATTCAGTGCTGCCCTGAGGCCCAGGAAGATGCGGATGGATTTTTGCCCTCTGTCATTGGAGGAGTTCCAAAGTTTGAATTCAAGCTGCCTGTATTTCAAAGCCTATCTGCTTCTTTTCACTAAGAAGAAATTGAGTATTTTTTTTTGAGCCTGCTCAGGTGTTAGATATCAATTAGAAATGATTCTTTATTGTTTTTTTGTATTTGAGTTATTCAAACAAGTAAATATATTCTGAGCCCCTGGCAGAAGATATTCTAGGGATTTCTTTAACAACTCAAAACGATTTTTAAGCCTTGATTGGAACTTATTGCTAATAGTAAGTATGACTTTTTAAGCATAAAAATAATGTTTTAGTTGGTAAGTCCAGGAAGAAAATTCATGCTGTTTGTAATGATTTCCAGCTCTGCGCACTCCTTCCAGTGCACTAGATGATACTTCTTGTGGGGACATTGTAAAAAGGAAGAATACTGACATGATAGTCCATTGATTTGTTTGCTTACGGGTAGAAAGTTGGTCTTAGACTGATCATCAGACTTGTCATAGGGAAAGACTTTTGTCAATATGCACCAACACTGAGTACTGGATTGTTTGATATGTTAATATTGGATTGTTGATATGAATTTTTTGATATATGAAGTGTGCACTTGCAGCTCGGAAGGCCAACTGTGTTCCAGGCTGCATTAAAAAAAGAGTGGCCAGCATGGAGAGGGAGGTGATTGTCCCCCTCTACTCAGCTCTTGCGAGGCCCCACCTGGAGTACTGCATCCAGGCCTGGGGCCCCCCAGTACAGGGAGGACGTGGAGCTGTTGGAATGGGTCCAGAGGAGGGCCACTAAGATGATCAGAGGTCTGGAGCACCTCTCCTATGAAGAAAGGTTGAGAGAGCTGGGCTTATTTAGCTTGGAGAAGAGAAGGCTCCAGGGAGACTTCATTGAGGCCTTCCAGTACTTGAAGGGAGCGTATAAACAGGAGGGAGAATGGTTGTTTACGAGGATGGATAGGACAAGGGGGAATGGTTTTAAACTGGGGAGGTTTAGGTTGGATATTAAGAAGAAGTTTTTCACACAGAGAATGGCGACACAGTGGAACAGGTTGCCCAAGGAAGTTGTAGATGCCTCATCCCTGGAGGCATTCAAGGACAGGCTGGATGTGACTCTGGGCAGCCTGGTCTAGTGGTTGGCGACCCTGCACATAGCAGGGGGGTTGAAACTCGATGATCACTGTTGTTTTCAACCCAGGCCATTCTATGATTGTGTGATTCTATGATATAAAAATTAGACCTAAATCTTAGTGTACCTTGAAAACTTTGTCATTGTCTCAAGAGAGAAAAGAAGTCAAATGGTCAAGTAAATATGTAAAGTAAATAAGTAAATATAAAAGATTAGATACTAATTTATTATTTTATTATACTGTTATGTCTGTAAACTTTTTCCCAACTTCTACAAACTGGGTAAATACTAAAAGGAAAACAGTCAAACTATTACTTGAAATAATATTAAAGATATTGTGTTAGCTAGCACTGAGTTCAGATCTTTGTTCAGTTGTGACAATCTATTCCTATAATCTTACTTTGTCCTTTGAGTAGCTGTTGATATTTCCTGTATTTTGCACATAGCTCCTGTAATGTCACGGCTGGAATTTTCTTTGTTGTTTAATATTCAAACTGTGATTGCAGATAAAAGTTTTATAGTACGATTTGGAGGGTTTCTTTGATAGTAGATATTGAGTTTTATAAATTAAAAAGAGATGACATCTAAATTGCCTAACTTTCATCAGCTGTAGGACAGTTTCAAAACTAGCAGAAAATTAACTGTAAGACTTGTCATACTGTACTTGTCTGATAAAGAGTTGTTTTGGAAGGGAGAGCTTACAATTGCAGAAACACTGAGAAACTGTTTAATCCTAAGAGGACTGTATGGGAACTGTTGAATCATGGCCTGAACCTCTGATTGACCACCTGAGGCAAGCATTGAGTCAGCCACAGGGGCACAGGTGAATGCAGTTTCACCTGAGTGATTGGAAGGGGTGGAGCATGGCTCCAGCCCTCCTCGCCCCCATTTAAGGGCTGACTCTCCAGGAGGAAGGATCTCTATTTGGAGATCCTCCCTTTGGGAACTTTCCTGCGAGCCTAAATATCGGTAAGATCTTTATTTTGCTCTTGCTTTATAACAATACAACTTGTTCCATCTGGTGCTGCTTGCGCTAGCTGTAACAGAGGACTCCATTCTGATTTCTTTTTAGGCAATGTTAAGCATTTATTCTTTCTGAATTGTCTCTGAGATCACGTGCTTCATGATGCGCAAACACTATTGCTCTGCCATTATTGTACAGGGCTGCAGCTGAGAGGGAGAAACTGCAGGATTTCCAAAATGATATCCAGCACCTTCCCTGGGCAGGAAGGAATATCTACCCAAAAACTGAAATAAATTATTAGTGGATCCATTTTTATTTATCTTTAATATTCTAAATAACATAAAGTGAGACAGGTGAGGTGAAAAGTATTGGACTTTTTGACAATATCAATAACTGTTTGATATCAATTGGAATTGTTACTGATATCAGTAATTACGCATAATAGTTATGTTTAGATTTAGTGATGTAACATTTTAAATGTTTTAATGAAATAGTGCTGCACATAAGGAAATGACTGTTGTCCTGTGTGGAGATATTTTAGCTTTTATTTTTATTTATTTATTTTGACTGAGTTTGTCTTATGTATTTTATATAGGCAAGGCAAAAGCAGCAGGCTACCAAATGAAGTAGCGATGCAGGAAAGATCTTTTAGATTCAAGTATAAGTATCTGTGCTGTCTGAATATACTAAATTTGCCTCCGGGTACAGGTGCAGTAAAAATGAGTGATTCATTTAGAATGTTTATAGACCAGCTGGTGCATGGCTTTGTACAAAATTGTAATGGATGTAGTGGATTCTTTTGTATACAATGTACAATTTCTATGAAAAGTTAGCCATTTAGACAGTGGCTATTTTATTAGGATTTCTGGATATATGGTGACTTGGAGATACATTGTGGTCTGGCAACAACAGCACAGCAGAATCTGATGCCCTTATCAGAGCTCTTGTATTCAACAGACTCAAAATTTCCAAGTGGAAAGATGTGATTTTGGAAGGTGAGATTTTTGGAGACTTTAGGGAAATAAGAATATTGAAAGAAAATTCCAATTTTCTCAAAAGCTATGACAAACCAAAAGCTGTATCATAACTTATAGTAACAGGTGCATTTGGAAGGTAATTTGGCTCTTCATGGATCTCAAAATCAGTGTTACAGCAACACAAGTACAATAAGGATAACTTCAGAACTTCTTGGTACTGCTGTAAATGCTAGAATATGTCATAATTTTTTTAATCATAGGTCTCATATCTTTTTCTGATCCTTAACATGTTACCTGGCACCTAATAGACAAAGAAGATAAACTCCATAGCTTAGATACAGCGTTCAATTGCAGAGGAGTTCTCAGGACTTTCCAGGAAGCTGTTAGGAATGGACCCTTAAATTACCTTCTGAGTTTGAGCTTTGCATTGTTATTTACTCTGTGAGTTTCTGTTTCCAGCTATTGTCCACCCTTTGCCACCACAAATTTGTGCATGATGACATCATTGCTGTTATTTCTAAAGTGAGTTAGGAAAAACTAATATCAGTAGAGGTTATCTGTGCTGCAACAAAAATTTCCAGTTTGGGTTCAATATCTATGAAGCCTTCTGTCTGCTACATGAAAAATAAACCCTTACTTTAACTTCTTAGCCACAGATTTTTCACATTTTTACTAGCAGATTTGGTTGCAATGTTTCCTTCTTTACTTTGAGAAGATGTTCTGTTTCATACTGTTTCTCCATTTATTCTCCTTTCTTCCTCAAGTTATTATGGAAACTACAATTTGAAGTGACACTAAAATCATATATTTGTTTCAGTGTTATGTTGTCAAGATTATTTTCTGAAAAATAAATAAATAAATTAGTTTTCCCATAAAAATTATCATTTTTAAAGAAAAAGAGAAGGGAAAGAATCTTCTCTATGATCAGTAGGGTTCTGTCCCATTTTCAAAGTCTTTGAAAAATAGTCATTTTCCTTGAGATAAAAATGTAAACATGTTGCAGAAAATATATTCTAGTTTTAGGTTTAGCTAAACAGCAGGTGCATTATTCAGCTGCTAGAGATGGAAGTTGAATGAAGCATATGGATTGCCCATTATAATAAAAGTAATTTGCTCTATCTGACTAATTTAAGCAGAAAAAATTACAATGATCAATCTTGTATAAAATAGGCAAGGATAACTCAGCAATATAATGTTAATTGCCTTTAACATTCCAAAGCGCACATTGATTTTTAAATTAAATTTATGAAATGCCTGATAAGGTACAAGATCTAATGAATTACGTACATGACATCTACTTTAAACTTACAGAAGGGGATTCCAGGTCATGAAGTCAGCTGGTCAGAAATTTCGCAGAGCAGAAAAACTGTGTTTAAAGTTTATCTTTTTCCTTCCCTTCCCTACATTTTTTTTCTTTTAATCTTCAGAAGAAAAAAAAAGAGAACAAATGCTGAGGTTACAAAAATAGAGGCAAGGAGTATTTATGCTGAGGCAGGCTGGACTTCTAGACCCTTGAAGAGCATAGGATGTTCAAAGGGCAAACTCTTGGCATTATCTTGTATTCTAACTTTTGAAGAGACCACTGTTGGTCACTGTTCATTACACACTTTTCATAATTTTGTTTACAGTTTTTCTCAGAAATTGAGCAGGCAGAACACTGACCTCTCCATGTGCTGTAGTTATGTGTCTTTGGACGGATTCTTTGTATGATGAAAAATCTATTCTTTGAGAAATACCAAGGTGAACCAAGAAAGACAGTGTAAAGAGAAAGGGACTGAAGTCCGTTGCCATGACAAATAATATAAATGTAAGTTTCTATCTGCTAGCATTTCCTTTATAAAATAATAGTAGCTGTCAGGCAGTGAAGCTGTAAGATCTCGTGACGTTATTTAAAAAAACATTTCACTGCTATGTTTTCTCTTATGAGCAGTGCTGATGTATGTAGTTTATGGTATTAACATGATGAACAGCATACCTTCTTTATTAAATCAAGTTGTTGTATATCACACCCCCAGAAGCAGCAGCGTAGGAAAAGAAATAAATAGAAATGCATTGGGAAAAATCAAACTGTAGGTTTGTCACTGTAATTAATCAGTAAGGCGTGACAGATAGTGTACCAGTGCTGCTTAATCACCTCTTGGGTGCTTGGTGAAGCATGGTAAGAAGTTGAAGCTTTCCACTGAATTCAAACTGAACATTAATTACCAGCATAGGACAGTTTTTGTGACACAGCCATGTTACATCAGGGATGTGTGAAGCTATGACTCATTTCAAGGAATAGCCTTGGTCTCTTGGATGTGTGAGGCAGTCTAATGCAGACACTGAAGCTTACTTGGTCCCACGTCAACATGAAAACTTGAGGCTGACTCATAACTGCTTCTTCTGTATTGTTTGCCCTCACAGCATCCCCTGATCTTGCCTCTCCAGTCTGGCTGAAAGACAGGTGAAGCAGACTCCTGCCATCATATTGGTGGGAAAATATTTCATTTGTCCAATGGTCTGCTGCCTTAGGCGGTTTTGTTTCCTTTAGTTTTGGCTTTCTCTTGTAGGTTCCACAGAAGGAGGTGATGGTCTTTGAGTGGTCTTTGATGTCTGGATACCTGGGTGCGGGAAGTCATTGCTCCCATTTGGATTTTCTGTCATTGTAGTTGTGGAAATGAAGTTGCATGCATTCAGCCCAACAAACCACACTATCTGGGCCTTTATGAAAGCTTTGCCTATAACGATATGTATCTCTGGTGTTTTAAATAAATATTTTCACTGTGTTGTTTGCTGACATAAGGAAGAAGATGAAGGAAAATCAAAGGCAAGAGGGGAAAATAATAGTTTAAAGCAGACTGTTTACATAGAAGTGCCACAGTTTCATGTCAAAAACAGTTGTCAGTCATTTTTGCTGCCTTTACCTTTGTTATCTGGGCAGGAGTTACTTACTTACAGTAAACAGTGCAACTTAGTCTAATGTATTTGGCTGCCAATACTTCTTAACTCTAGTGGACATGCTCCCTGGTACCCATAACATGTAAGAGACCTTTATTGTATAGAACTGGGCACTCTGTCCATATATGTTAATAAACAACACTTTCTGATTTTTCAATGTGCAAAAGCTTGATAGTGTGAACAGTTTGACATCCAAGATGTCCCTTCTAAAGAGGAGCATTTAGAAAAACGATACACAAGCAATGTAAGAGGCAAGACCTGAAAGGAAGCTCAGTAGTTGTCTGTAAATGTAAAAGGTTCTGAAGTATCACTGGTAGGTTTAAAGCACAGTTTTGAAATGTACAAATAATGACAAAGCTAGAAGACTCAGAAACTTCTTTCAGTGATGTTCAGCGATGCACCACTGTTGTGGTTCTTAACAAAAATCTCTTGAGTTTCGTGCAGATGATTTCTTTAGAGCATATAAACACAAGAGGAGTAGATAGAATAGGATTGACACTGCTGTTCATCAGACATAATTTAAGCTAAGATTTAACTGAAAAAGTGTACACTGCTATTCTTCCCTTCGTGTTGAGAAA
>PPHD01007931.1:0-22389 GCA_002909625.1 Bambusicola thoracicus
AGGTGAGGGTGTGGGGAGTGGTTTCTGTCCCACTTTAACAGTGGAACAAGTCTGAGTCCTCCTCATGAAACTGAATGTGTATAAGTCCATGGGGCCGGGTGATATCCATCCCAGGGTTCTGAAAGAGATGGCTGATGTGGTTGCCGAGCCGCTCTCCATCATGTTTGAAAAATCATGGCTGTGTGGTGAAGTCCCCAGTGACTGGAAAAAGGGAAACATTGCTCCTATTTTTAAGAAAGGGAGAAAAGAAGACCCAGGGAACTACAGGCCGGTGAGCCTCACCTCTGTGCCTGGGAAGATCATGGAGCAGATCCTGATAGAAGTTGTGTTAAGGCACATATGAGATAAAGAGGTGATTCAAGAAGCATGGGTTCACCAGGGGCAGATCGTGCCTGACCAATCTGGTGGCCTTCTATCACAGAATCACAGAATGGCCTGGGTTGGAAGGAACCTCAAGGATCATGAATCTCCATCTTCGGTGGACGGGGGACGGGTGATGGATGTCATCTACCTGGACTGCTGCAAGGCCTTTGACATGGTCTCTCACCAGATCCTTCTCTCTAAATTGGAGAGGTGTGGATTTGAAGGATGGACTGTTCAGTGGATTAGGAATTGGCTGGCTGGACGCAGCCAAAGGGTTGTTATCAAAGGGTCTGTGTCAGGGTGGAGGCTGGTCACAAGTGATGTCCCTCAGGGTTTGGTCCTGGGACCGGTGCTCTTCAACATCTTCATCAATGACAGATGATGGCATCGAGTCCACCCTCAGCAAGTTTGCGGATGACAACAAGCTGAGTGGTGCAGTTGATATGTTGGAAGGAAGGGAAGCCATCCAACCTGGACAGGCTGGAGAAGTGGGCCCATGGAAACCTAGTGAGGTTCAACAAGGCCAAGTGCAGGGTGCTGCACTTGGGTTGAGGCAGTCCCAGATATTGATACAAATTGGGGGAAGATCTCCTTGAGAGCAGCCCTGTGGAGAAGGACTTGGGGGTCCTGGTGGACAAGAAGCTGGACATGAGCCTGCAGTGTGTGCTTGCAGCCCGGAAGGCCAACTGTGTTCTGGGCTGCATTAAAAAAGGGGTGACCCACAGGGAGAGGGAGGTGATTGTCCCCCTCTACTCAGCTCTTGTGAGGCCCCATCTGGAGTACTGCATCCAGGCCTGGGGCCACCAGTACAGGAAGGACGTGGAGCTCTTAGAGCAGGTCCATAGGAGGGCCACTAAGATGATCAGAGTGCTGGAGCACCTCTCCTATGAGGAAAGGTTGAGGGAACTGGGATTGTTTAGCTTTGAGAAGAGAAGGCTCTGGGGAGACCTCATTGTGGCCTTCTAGTACCTGAAGGGAGCATATAAACAGGAGGGGGAATGGCTGCTTACGAGGGTGGACAGTGACAGGACAAGGGGGAATGGTTTTAAACTGAGACAGGGCAGGTTTAGATTGGATATTAGAAGGAAGACTTTCACTCAGAGGGTGGTGACGCACTGAACAGGTTGCCCAAGGAGGCTGTGGATGCCCCATCCCTGGAGACATTAAAGGCCATTCAGGCTGGATGTGGCTCTGGGCAGCCTGGTCTGCTGGTTGGCGACCCTGCACATAGCAGGGGGTTGAAACTGGATGAGCACTGTGGTCCTTTTCAATCCAGGCCATTCTATGATTCTGTGATCCTAAGGTGGTAGACCCAGTGCTGTGTCTCCCCATTACTGCCTCTGTGGGATGTACACACATGAGCCAGGGAAGTGCTCCTGTCTGGAAGAGCAAGAAAAGTCCTGGGAAAAAAAAATTAAATAAAATCCAGGGGGCACTGAGCCCTTCTGAGAGCATGGGAACACTCAGGGCTCAGCAGCAGGGGATGCAGGGCTCTGGAGCAGAGTGCAGCCCTGGCCTCTAACTTGGGCTGGCTCCTCTGGGAGCTGAGATAAGAGGACAGCAGTAGCACTGCAGGGGAAAGGCTGAGCAGATTAGATCAGGTGAGAGGTCTCTGTTATGTAAGCATGGGTTGTGGTTTGCAGGAAAGCCAGCTACAGAGAATTCCTTTATCTGTTTTGATTGCTATTGTAGCTGGAGCTGGGGCAGAGCTGTGCCAGGTGTGAGAGGTGATGGCTCACACTTGAACACAGGTTTTCTTTCTGGCTTAATTGGAAAGGCACAAAACACCTGAAGCTGAACAGATCGGCCACATGCAGGAGCACTGACATTCAATTCCCTCTTGTCACACTCATGCAAAGCAGCTGGTGAAAGGGGATTTTTTTGAGCTTTTAGGGATTATTTGGGCTGCAGAAATCTGTATGATGGCAAATGCCAGAGCTGCCTTGAACTCAGAGCCATCCATAATGCAAACAGAACATTTTATCTTAAATTAGCATTTCTCCCCCCATACTTTCAGGTTCCCCAAACCCACGTGCTATCTGGCATCCTTCAGATAGGAGGTGTTGGCTGCATGACCCCAGTTAGTGGAGACAGTGAAGATGACAGCCTGCAGAGGACATGGTGTCTGGCAGGCTCTGTGCAGCAGTGTCCTTGCAGAGACATTTGGGACCGAAGGGGAACAGTCTTCTTGTCGCTAGATGGCACCGCACTGCCTTGCAGGAGACTACATGGGTGCTGTGAGGAAGAGGGACACCGCTGGCCCTGCCAGCAAGCCTTGCAGCCCAACATACTCTGCTGACCGTACTCCACTGCTCAGTTTAATCTCATTACTGCTAACTGCAGCCTTTTGGACCCCTTTAATCGGTGTCTTGGTGATATCCTTAGTGGCAGCTTCCTCCGGATCATCTGATAGCATTAGCGTGGCTGGGGATGAAGCCCAGCTGGCTTAGCTGCCTGGGAATGGGCTTTCTTAAGAGACGTAGAGAGCTTTGCTCTTTGAGCAATGCTCCGGACTCCCATAGTGTTTCAGAGGTGACTAAGCTGCATTTGTGAAGAAGTACAGCAACTGTGCTCTGACTTCATGTGTAATTACTCATCTTGGAACTGTTGCAGGCATGTGAGTTTGCTGATAAGCCAAATGCCAGACAGCAGAGCTGTCCTGAACACTGCCAAGCCGCTGTTTACTATACTACGATGTTCTAAACCCCCAAAATGTGCTCTTTGTTTAACCTTATAAACACTGTGTGGCTTTGAGTCATTGGACACTCTGCCTTCCCCATCTCAGGTCATTGCATCAGCAGGGTGCCCACTCCTCAGTTCCAAGAAAATGGCTGTGACGCTGTCCATGGGTGTTGGTGAGGAAATTCCTGCTGGGACATGCGGAACACTGATGTTTCCCACTGTGGAAGTGACCAAGTCCTGGATAAGTCTTATCCCAGGAGAGATATGGGATAGCTGGTTCCCAAACGTAACTAGGAAGCATCACAACTATGTCTGAGCCAAAGCCCCATCTCTGAGCAAATCTAAAGCCTATGTCAGAGGTAGCTCTCATATTCCCAGCTCCTTTCCTGGCTGCAAATGCCTCTCCAGAAGGATCCTACACCAACCCCTTCCAAAGAAGCAGTGGCCAAGAGGACATGAAGTCTTTGCTATTGTGGGGCTCTGAGTCAGAGGCTGGAGAGTGCTGTCAGTCTCTAAGATAAACCATGAATCATCGTGCACCAACCAGAACAAGAGATGTTCCTCACGCTGTAAAAGGCACACTGCAGCTAATTCTGTGATTGTATTTATCAGGATAGAAGGGTGACTTCACATGCTTTGATACTAAAAAAATATCCTGGGAACACTGTGGAAAGTTCAGCTCCTTCGTTTGTCTGTGTGCTCATGTCAGAGACTTGTTTTCCCATGCAGCTGGGTAATTAAATACAGAGTCTGATATCCAGGCAGGGCATGATTTACTTTTCCTCTTTGTGAAAGAAAAAGTGCAAAGGAAACCGAATAGACCCTAGACAGATGGGAGATGGGGTCCCTGGATTCCTGATCCAGGTCCAAAGCAGGCAGGGTGGTCCCCTCTTCTCAAATCCAACCACTAAGCACTGCAAGAGAGCTGTATTTCTCTGTACCAAACCTGTGAAACCTTCCTGGCAGCTAATTTGGTAAAACTCAACCCTTTTCCTTTCCCTCTCCGCTGATGCCTCTTGCCTTGAAATATCCCTTACCTGCCATAGTCCTGATGATTCCACAACATTAGGAATCACTTATGTAGCCTATCTCTGGCCAAAGATGACACCACTGCTGCCAGGACCTAGGCTCCTTACTTGGGTACAAAGGGACCTCTCTCTTTTCGTTTCCTCAAGGCTGAGGTGCAGGCAGATATTACTCATTCCAAACTAAACACAGATGTAATTCTGCCCCAGTGTTTAATCCCGGCTATTTTAAAATGCTTGGAGTCAGGATGGCTCTGTGGACTCATCACTGGCACAGGTTCCAGCTAGCTGGGATGTGCCTGCTCAGTGCAATAGGACCATTCAGGGCTGGAAGGGGTATAGCTGCATTTGTGAGGCCATCTGCTCTCTGCACCATGCTCCCCATCCTTATCTATACTCCTGCTTGCCCAGCTCTGGCAGCGTCTACTGGTCTCTGCCACAGGATTGGGTGGGAAATACAACTCAGCGCAAGGACCAAGTTGTTCCCTTCCCAGTTACGGATGGGAGTAGAGTAACGATGACGACTGGTAACCGAAATAAATCCAACTCACCACTTCTGCCCATGGCTGAGTCATTGGCTGTATCTGTCACTGAGGAGATGATTGTCTGTCTGTCATGGGAGATCCTTTCTTCCTGTGTAGGAGCAACAGTGAGTAAAGAGGTAAGTTCCCATCAGCAGAGGAGAGGAACTGCTCAAAGCTTCAGGGAAAGTGACTGCACCAGAGGCTTTTCAGAGGTAAAAGTGGGACTGAGACTGTATCCATGTGTGTGGTTGGAGTTTCTTGTAGGCTTTAGACAGGCTTGTCCTTACTCTGTTGCCTCCAAGCACAGTTCTTCTCCATTCTTTGGACAAAGCCTCCCTCTGCTTTCAGAGCTAAGAAGCAGTGCTTTCTCCACCCTACCTCATTTTTGAAGACACTGTTGCTTGTCCTTGGGGGTCAACTTTATTCACCTGTTTCCTTTACCCATCTCCACAACACGGGGCTCCCAAACCCAGTAATGATTGGTGTTGTCCTTTGCTGCACCCATAGGGAAAAGACCAGTCCCTCCTTTGGAGCAGTAATCATGGGTGTGATATATTATGGTGAGATGGACCTGACCATTTCAGACAGGATCTTGCATAAAATTAGTATTCCGTATGATAATGACTTCATGAGACTTTTTGCTTCCTCACTGTAGCTTTGTCTCCTATGTAGGCTGTGCATTTCTAACAACACCCTCTGGGGAATGGATCATTGAAATAAATAGTTTGTTGAACATATGACCATTGCCCCTGATAACATTAAATCGCCCTCCCTCTTAAGGGAGATGTGTTTGGGAATCTCTTGCTGGTTCTACTAGCTGTCAGTGGATGATGAACCACCACCATGAAGCCCAACTGCTCAGAAGGATGACTCTAGTCACCTTAAGAAAATAAATTTCACAGGAGCTTTCAAAGAAGAGCACCTACTGACCTTTGCGGCAGAATCCTTCCATGTGATGATGGTAGGACTCCACTGTGCTTTCCTCTGTATGCTCTGAAGAGAGGAAGAGAAGGAGGATTCCTTATGGGGTTTGGTGTTCCTGCTGAGGGGTTGGATTGTTGTCATGATCCTGGTGTCGGCCTCTCTATTCCTCAAAATGCCGTGGAGAGATGGTGTCTTGAGTGGAGCAAGAGGTGAAGTCTTACTCTGTGCAGTGGCTCTAGGGGTGTCCAGGTTGGTCAGGTGTCCATTGAGATTCCTTGCTGTGGTACTGGTTTTATGGCTAGGAAGATCCTCCATGGACTTGCTCCAGAACACATCACTGGAATGGCTCTGAGATGAGGTATCCTTCTTTCCCATTGGATTGACATTACTCTGTGCTAGATATCTTCTCTCCATGAGCTAAAACAAACATCAAGGCAGGTTCATAACTTACTTCAATAGTAAACCAACTGAATTTTTAGCTTCCTACTCTTCTACTCCAACCATCACATCTGTTGACCTTTTAACTTTTTGAGATGAGTGTTCCATCACTTTCTGCTCTATGTTCCCTGAAGTAAAGGGCAGGGACATGACCTAAGCGTACTCTAGCTTTTTTTGAAGCATAGGAATTTCTGTCATGCCTGTTTCCAGAGCATTCTCCTAATTTGCCTGTGGTAATGCAAGAAAGATTTACAGTAGCAAACATATGACCACTAGTTGTCTTTCCTCTCGGATTGTTGTCTTATCTCCATCTTCCTCTCTGTCAGAAAACTGTCCTGGAAATAAAATTTTTCAGAATCTACCTTTTTTTAAAACATATATTTTCTTATTCCGTTTTTTTAATGAGATGGAAGCCAGCTTTCTGTGGTCAGTGAGAACCAAC
This sequence comes from Bambusicola thoracicus, assembly GCA_002909625.1. Taxonomy (NCBI): domain Eukaryota; kingdom Metazoa; phylum Chordata; class Aves; order Galliformes; family Phasianidae; genus Bambusicola; species Bambusicola thoracicus. Next base: position 6,399 of record PPHD01007931.1, read on the forward strand.
TTTTCTCAGGACATACTCTTTTCTACTTTATCTGAGCCTGAGCCTCTCACCTTGGGATGTTCTTGCTTGGACATGCTGCTTTCATAGTCCAGGATGCTCTGGTACCTGCAGGGCAGACAAAAGATGATGATGAAGAAGAAACCACCTTCCTTCTCTTCCTCACTGTGGAGAGTATGCTTCCAGCTTTCTTCAAAGATTCTGCCAGATAGACCTATCTTCAGGATACTTGGAACTAAACTGTCTCAAGGGAGAGTTCAAGAGACGGTTTTGACAACAGCTCTATCACTCGTATGATGAGGGATATGCACTGTGGGTACTGTTGCTAATCTTATTTATCTCATTCTTGGCAGAGCTGTGATCTGATCTCATTTATGGGTTGTAACCAAAAGAAATCAGCCCTGAAAGGGCTTGCGTTGAAATGCGACTCTCCCTGGAGCATTTTGGTTAGAAGCAGTTAAGAGAAACAAGGAAGGGATGAGAGACCCATACCCTTCTTTTCTCCTCAACAGCTCTTCTCTCCATCTCCTGCTGTTTTCCCTTGTGATACTTCGAGATTATGCCGATTATAAGCTTTAATTATCCACCTGGTAATATTCCCATCGCTGGGGTCAAGGGCAAATTCCTAAATATTGTTGTATTTGAGCAACTTTGTTGAGTGGATCTGGGTTTTAAAACAGGACTTGGTTTCCAAGATAAAATCATGCATCAGTGATATATAATAGCTAAGAACACTTGTGGCAGGAGAGTACTTGCCTTCAGCTTGAGATGTGAGGCTCTGGGATGCTGTATTTGGGACAGTCCTTATCTGAGTGAGGTTTATTTGTTAGGGAGGTGGAGGATGGAGAGCCCACCTTGGAAAGCCACAGGTCTACGGTCACCTGCAATAGTAGATCAGCCACCCACCTGGCAACCAGTTCAGAGACGGACACAGACTTCCTCAGAGGAACTGCTCTGTGCTCTGAGCCGCTCCTTGGAGAATGGCACAGAAAAGGAAAGGACTGAGCTGACTGCAGCTTCTCAGCTTTTTCCATGTTCACTGTCTGCTGGCATTGGAACGAGAGGGTAAAGGTTATGGTGCTGGATGTGAAGACCCGTGGTAAACAAGCCAACACACAGTGCATCCATCCCCACTCAAAGGGTCAGTGCAGCAATAACTGGCCATGAAAAAATTCTGCCTTCACTGAAACATCTGCAAACCTCATCACACGATAATAAAATAAGGTTAAAGAAGATAAATTTTAAGTGAAATTACTTCTAATGCAGGGAATGGGTCTTTTCCACCACTGCCTACCAATTTTCTCATTCTCTTTGATCACCCTGTCTGCATCTCTGACAGAGAAGGGGAAAGAACCAGAAAAAGATTTGCTTTAACTCATTTAAAAATAATTTGATGGAAATTATGCATGTGCATCATAAATGGATATAGTTTTTTAAATGTTCCCAGGGTTGCATAGATGTGAACCAGCTCTGAATTCAGGCAGTAACCGGAGAATTAAGAACCTCTTGCCCTCTTCTGTCAAAAAAAGTTCTTATTTTCCAGGCTTCAGAAATGCACAGCAGAAATCTTAGGCACTGGATTTGCAATGGCTGATCTGACACTTGGAAGTACTCTGGGTCATCTGGGTCTCATTTTCCAAATTTAGACAGAGCCCTAGGGAGCGACTAGTTATATGTAATTGCTCTTTAATTACTGACACAGACATCCAAACTATGGGATTATGAGATACTCGTACTTAGATTTTGAAAGCATTTACTTTAAAAGCTATGTTGCTTGTATAATGTGTTTCATAAATGATTTCTATTGCACTGGGCTTAAATTTGGGCTGTGCCTCAAGCTTTTTGTCTCTGAGTGGCCACAGAATCACAGAATCATAAAATCATTAGGGATGCAAAAGAGCTCTGAGATCACCTCCTCCAACCTTTAACCCATCCCATTGCAAATAAGCCATGTCCATACATCCAAGCCATTTCACATCATGTTAGAAAAGAGATGGTTTTATTAGATCACGGACACCCTTTTCTCACAGTCTGGGAATCATTCCTATTATTGCAGTTGTGGCTAATGTTAAACAATCCCAATGAAGAGCCCCTGAGAAAGTCAGAATAAGCCCATTAGTAGAGAAGTGCTCCCTGTTCTCCCCTTTATAATACTCTTTTCCTTAATACAGTAGATGCAGTAGATGGAAATAGTCTTCCCAGCCCACCCTGAACAGTTCCCACAATTGACACAGCATCCCCCAGTCACCAAGGGCTTGCAGGATATTTGCTGATATTAATTCATTCCATCTACTCTTATCTGGGAGAGTTTATGTGTAAAATCACTTACATGCTAGAGTGCTTTCCTCCAGCTGGGATCTGCCATTTGATAGTCTCCTTGGGGCTCTTCAGCACCACGCTTCTGACTCCATCCTCTCCCCCTCCTTTACAAGGCAAGAGGCAAAGTCCCTTGGCAAAGCTGCAATTAAATATTAAAAGATGATGTGCAACTGGGGCCAGTGTGAATTGGAGAGCTAGCACTTAAGAGCGGAGGAGATGAAGCCTTCTCCCTGCTCCACTTAACATATTGCCAATTATTAAGGTCTCATCCATCCCTATGAAAACACCAAGTTCAGAGTCCAGCTTGGGCATGAAAAACCACTTAGATCCAAAACTGGATTCTAATTTGGGGGTAAATCTGCTGGAATCCTTGTCCAAGGTGGAGCAGAAATGAACTTGGGGATTTCTAAATGGATGATTCTGGCAGAGGCCATACGTTCATCCTCCATATCAATAAGGTTTCTCTTGTGGTCCCCAGTACTTGTGACTTTGGTGGGGAGGTTTTGTCTGAGCCATAAAAGAGGGCAGTTCTCCATGTTGTTAGAAGCTCTTGGATGTGCATTGCCCCTCCTGGCAAAAAACAAGGTGGCCAGGCCTTCAGAGAGGATTGGTTTGGATGAAACTACTTGAAATACTTCACTATCAGGGCAAGGAACTGAGATTATTTGAGGGGATCCAACTAGGGTAACATATAAGTCTGACTGAAGTCAGTATTTAGCAAATTTAACCTCTCTGAAAAAGCATCATAACCACAGACAGAACTGCTCTGGCACCTCATAGTGGATGGCTTTTTATATGAAGTTGGAGCTATAGGGGGATTTGTTCTGTGCATGCTGGCAGGTTGACTAAGCAACAAAGCCAGTGCATGAATAAGAACGGATAATAGTGTATGGGTTTATAATGAACAAGAAGGGCTGCATTTGCCATCAAAACTGGAAAATGATTTACCTGAAAGTGTCTGAGCTGAGCAAGAAACCTTTGATACTAGGAGTGAGCTAGGGCAACACAGAGCTCTGGATATATGCACCGACCACCTCTCATTACTTTGTGAAGTAATAACTTGCAGTTCTCCATGAGTTCCAATTCAAATCTAACCAAAACAACTAGAAAGCTCTCTACTGAGCTTTTATTCCAGCACTTAAAAAAAACCCGAGGAACATGAATGATTTTAGTTCTCTCTCCTGTGGGTACAGTGAGTCTGATTTCTTATGCTCTCAGGTATGTTCACTGCACTAGTGCCTATGACCAGCCTAGAGCACAGCCTTGGCTCTATACATGCTCAGATGCATACAAGGCTTGAACCCTTCATTCTTCTCCTGTGCCCCCAGGGTCTCCCTGACCTGTTGGTTATTTCCCACCAGGTGAGATTTGGTTCTTGGAGCACTGTGCAGGATGCCTTGCACCATTTCAGGTTGGATACTAGTGGAAAAAAAATCTTCTCTGAAAGAGTGGTGATGCAGTGGCACAGGCTGCCTAAGGGAGGTGGTGGACTCGCTTGTCCATGGAGATGCTCCAGAACCATGGAGATGTGGCACTGAGCAACGTGATCAGTGGATATGGTGAGGTGGGTTAGGGTTGGACTATGTGATCTTAGAGGCCTTTTCCAACCTTAATGAAGCTGTAATTGTATGATTCTTTGATAGGAAAACGTCAGCGACTTCAGTAGCTGCTGGGCTACCATGAGACAAATCTGATGGAGGAGGGAGGGTTTTGGCTGAATGGGAAAAGCAGGGCTCTGAAGCTGTGAAACTTCCTTTTTAGTGATTTAATTTAGAGTAGGAGGATTGGGCCGACAGCGTGAAACAATGAACATTGCTGTCCATCCAATAGTGAGTAATAGAGGCTGTTAAAAGATGCGTGAGTTATTTCAGAGACTACTCAGTTCCTCTCTCCATAAAAGGCTGCATGAAGCAATTCTCTGCGTAGCTCCCGGGCACACTCACTAGATAAAGTGTGTTTTGAAATTGTTTTTGCCAGGATCACAACGCCGAAGGCCGGTTCTTCTGCTACTGTCTCTGCTGGAGGCCTTGCTCTGCTCACAGTGATTTTAGTCTTCAGTGTCAGCTGTGCACTGGGTTTGCTTTGTTGGCAAGTATCTGTGGGAAGGCAGGAATTAATTGTTCATGCTGGGGAGCTTTTGTGAGCTGGGATGAGGTGAGTCCCACACCTTCTGAAAACAGGACAGATGGTCTTGAAGGAAAAGAAGGGATGATTTCTTTCTCCCTTTTAGACACGCAACACAGTAGCTGGAGCTGAAAGTAGAGAGAATCATAGCATATCCTGAGTTGGAGGAAAATCATAAGGATCGTTGTGTCCATCTCCTGGTAATGTCACCCTTTCTTTTCTTATTGTTATGGAGAACCAAATCACACACTTTGCCCACAAACAATGAAAATCTACCTGCAGAAAATGAGAAGGGAGATAGAAAATTCTTCAGATGCTTGCATGAGTTTGAGCATCTCTGCAAGATGACAACTCTACTTCATAGAATCACAGAATCACAGAATCATCAGGGTTGGAAATGATCACCAAGTCCAACCCCAAGTCATCCCCACCATGATCACTAACCCATGTCCTTCAGTGCCACATCTCCATGGTTCTGGAACTCCTCCAGGGACAGTGACCCTACCACCTCCCTGGGTAGCCTGTGTCAATGCATTACCACTGTTTCTGAGAAGAAATTTTCCCTAATACCCAAACTTAACCTCCCCTGACACAACTTGAGACTACCACCTCTCGTTCTATCGCTATTACCTGGGAGAAGAGATCAACCCCCACTTCACTGTAACCTCCTTTCAGGGATTTGTAAAGAGCAATAAGGTCTCCTCATCGACACTGACCCCTTGTTGTCCTGTAGTTTTACTCTGAGCACTGGGGCTGAGCAGGGCATGTAGACTGAAAGTGTGGACTGGTGCCACTGAGCTCTACAGCGTGGGCATGGGCATAGCATGGGCATGGCATGGGCATGGGCATGGGCAGGCAGCAGACAGGCAGCATGGGAAGCAAGCAGACGGTGCATGGACAGGGGATGGAGGCAGATGGCAGGGAACTTTGAACAGGGACCTATTAATGGTTAACGCAGACAATTATTTCTAGCTGTGTCAAGTGAATTGACCTAAGCCCACACAAGATTTGTGCTGACCAGACAGGGCCTGTGTTTTATCTAACTACCTCTGTTCATTTATTAATTGTCCTTTTCTTTTTCCAGTTGTATAATGCTGTTGTGATAGCTGTGTTCCCACTATAAACGTGTGTTCTTCCATTTTTTGGAGGGCATGGAGAGCTGTTTGCAGCAGGGTTGTTAAGTGTTGCTGCACAGTGAGTGTTTAATCCCATTTCTCAAGGCACCATGCAGGGAGCTGGTGCTGGCAGAGCTGATTCCTTTCCTTTGGTCTGCTGGGCAGGGCTATGCACTAGCAGTTTACTAAGGATGGGTGCACTGGAGGAGGGAAAAAGCCCCTGCAAAGTCTTCCGCTTCGCTTTCTCTCCATTCTCCATCTGTTTCCTATGGAGAGTATCTGTATCCTTGCAGTCATTTCCATAATTATTGGTTTCATGTTAAGTAACCAAAAAATTATCTATCAAACACACATGTGGAACTAATGGGGCTTACTTGAAAAGACCTGTCTTTGCATTTACAGCTGGCATATTGCTTGGTCCATTTTAATGAGCATCCATGGCACTGACACGTGCTGGGGTGGGAGCTCTCATGTGTGCTCGCCCCAGGCTCCTCCCATATCCCAGGTGGAAACGAATGCCAGAGTAGCTGGGTGAGTGCCCCCTCCTAAATACGACCAGGTTGCTTTTCCCATTTATTCAATGTAGGAATCAGGTTGGAAAGCCTGAGAGATCGTTTTCTCTCTGGAGAGCTCAGTGAATGGCTGGATTTTGTGGGGGTTGGAAATATCATGGAAGGAAACAGTAATTTCCACTTCAAAAGATAGGATGTCCTCTGGATTCTTTAAGGAAAGAAAAAAATCCCTAAGCTGAAGTTTTTCACATTCCATGGTCTCAGGTTCAACTGGAGGTTGGGTTGCAGAGAATTGGAATGGGTAAAGCTGTAGGGTTCAGGGTGTGGGAACATCTGAGGGTAAATTCACCTCTTCCTTGGCCTCAGACCTTGCCATGAATGCATTAAGTCATCAGTATCTTGGATTTTAGTGAAGATGTGGTCATGCGTGACATCACTGTCACTGCAGGTAAACTCATCCACCTCTGCATGGTGTGTGAAGATGAAATACCCCCTGAGCTGTTAGAAAATTAAACACTGGGGCCAACATACACCAAAGAGAGAAGATCTCTAATGGCCTTCATTTTAAGGTTTTAGGGTCTGATTTTGAGAGTAGCACCAGCATAGCCCGTAGAGCCTGATGAGATTTATGGATGGAAAACATCCTGAACTTCCATTGACAAGTCTGTGGAGATGTTCAACATCATGTAGATGCCAGGCAGAGGAATGAGGACTCAGGTCCCATGTTATTTTGAAGATGCCTCATCCCTGGAGGTTCTTAAGGTGTCCTAGGCAGCCTGATCTGGTTGGTGGTAACCAGTCCATGGCAAGGGGGCTGGAACTGGCTGATCTTTGAGGTCCTTTCTAACCCAAGCCATTCCTGTGACACACAGCAGAGAAAGCCAAGGAGTCACAGTGGGTCTGTGTTTCCTGTGTTGGCACTGCACTCAGCCACTGCCTGTCTTCCCAAGGAGCAGAGCAGACCTTGGACAATGGTCTGGTGATGGCTTCCCCCGGGCATTGCAGTCCCCTCTGCATGAAATGTCCTGCAGTTACCCCCATCATGGCCAAAGGTTGGATATTAGGAAAAAAATGACTCTCAGAAAGAGTGGTGATGCATTGGCACAGGCTGCCCGGGGAGATGGTGGTCAGCATCCCTGGAGGTGTTCCAGAACCATGGAGCTGTATCACTGAGAGACGTGTGTTAGTGGGCATGGTGGGGTTGATGGTTGGACTAGATGATCTGTGAGGTCTTTTCCAACCTTAATGATTCTATGATTCTGTGCACCTCTACGGGCTCATTGCAACGCCCACAGCGTTCTGTGGCCTATCTCAAAGCACTGGGTGTGTCCACTCCCTGCTTTAGGATGTGACTCATTCCCCAAAATGCTGCTTTGCTCCATCTCCCAAATGGACTCGGTGCCCACACTGAATCTGCCTCTCCTGTCACCAGAGATGTGTCAGTTCACGTTGTGTAGACCCCGCGCCCATTCCGGGGATGAAGATGTGGGCTCATCCTTTGCGCTGCTTTTTCTTTTTCCATCTTTTATCTTTTCAATCTTTTGTGTACAAACCATCTTATTATCACCATATGGAACTGCAGCATCCCTTTGGGCTGGCCGTGTGGTTCATCCATGGGTTCTTCCCTACAAAACAGAGTGATTACCTGAGTCTGTTTTGCAGAAGCCTTTGGAGGTGGAAGTTTTGCCACCCTCCCCAGCATAATGAGAAACCACAGATTGCTCAGCCTTTAGTTCCTCATTGAAAACTATCTTCTCTTTTCCCCTCTGGGAAGCTCTGAAAATTAAAACCAGCAAAAATACATTTGTTGTGAGGAGGAAATATTTCTTGGTTGGCTCTAAGAAGCTGTGGGGCTCTGTGAGTGTGTGTGACTGCAAACTGCACTCAGCACAGCCTGTGTTGTTGTGCTCTGTGGGCATACATCAGAGCTGGATGTGTAGCTATCAGATGGGACAAATGCTTCTGCTTTCCACCTTTTCTTCTGTGAATGGAGAATACGCACTGCTCTAATGTATGCTGAAAGAAGGGGAAAGGCGACAGCAGTCCAACAGCATCTCTTCCCTCTCCCCCCTGGCAAATGCACCCTTGCATACAGACTATAGCTTGTTTGGGGATCCCCATACTGAGTTCCCTCCTGGAACAAAAATCATACAGAGTTTTGGGATGGGGAACAGGAATTGTGTCGGAATTGCATCAGAATTGCACTGGTCTTGCTTGCATTGAGATTCACTCTCGCTATCCCCAGATTCACATGTTTTACCAAGCTTGGTTTGACTTTCAAGGTCAGGCACAGGAATGAGCTGTAGGTTAGAAGGTGAAGAGATTTGCTATTTTGCAGTGGGCTGCGATGGTTTATTGGCTGTAGGTGGATTGTCTGGAGATCCATTTTATTACATATCAGTGCCCACAAATCCTCACTGAGGACATGTATTCCTCAGCCCTATGGTATTTATTCTGAAAATCTTTGCATTGCCAACTTGCAAATAAACAGATCTGACTTCGTATCTGCATGATCCTCTGCAAAGATGCAAATAAGGAGGAAACATTTGCATAACGATGCGAGGATCTGAGTGAGATTTATTCAGGGTTATTATTGTTGTTATTACTAACCAGAGATTGCTACAGCCAGGCTTTGAAAGGAGGAGAGACAGTGTCTGGAAAATACTAGATCTCTTCCAGCAGTCTATTTGTTCGCCTCATCACACCAATAGCTGAAGAGCTTTTACACATCTCATAGGAGGATGTCCGTCCTCCTGGCAGAGCTTGTTTTGGCTGAAAGGAAAGAGGACTTGGTACAAAACAGGCTGCCCAGGGAGGTGGTGGAGTCCCTGGAGGTATTCCAGAACCATGGAGATGTGGCACTGAGGGATGTGGTTGGTGGGCATGGTGGGGGTGGGTTGATGGATGGACTTGTTGACACTAGAAGTCTTTTCCAACCTTAATGTTTCTATGATTCTAAATGAAGAGAGGACCCTTCTGTGTCTATGAGTAAAGCAGTTTGAAAGGCATGTCCTTGCACCAATGCATTTCACCCCCCTGCACATAACAAGCAGAACTCTTTCAATACCATAAAAATCCAGTGAGTGTGATGTCCCTTGTCCCATTAGCCTATTCTCCTAAGCATATCCAAGTAAGGGGAAAATCACCTTTTTCTCCTGTAAAGAGAATCACAGAATCCTGGAGTGGCTGAGGGTGACAGGACCACTGGGTCCATCTGTCTGACCCCACAGGGCCAGACCAGAGCAGGGTCCCACATCCAGGTATCTTTTAGAGATCCCCGAGGAGGAGACCCTACAGCCTCCTCTGCATTGCTCAAAGTGCACAACCAGATCTCCATCCATGACAAACAGCATATTAAAGGATTCAGACGCTGCCTGCAGCATCCCACAGCACCGCGTTGCTGCGGATCCCGCTGCATTCCCAGGCAGCTGTCGAACGCGCGGAGCCCTGGGGACATCTCTGGGGACATCCCTGCTGTCTGCCTACAGCAGCGTGGGGATGTCTGGAAGCGTGTCGGCAGGCGGGATGCATTCTGTGCCCTCAGGAGCTTCACGTGCGTCTGACAAGGCAATTCCCATTGGGAACTGCAAGCACGAGCTGATGATGGAGAGCAGGCAGTGAGCACAGCTCACATGCAGTGCTTTTGGGGTTCGGTGCTGCTCTCTGCTTAGTTTTCTTCACTCAGGATTGCTGTGGGAATAAACCCTCAGCTCCAGGGGCACAGAGCCCTGTTGTGTTTCCCCCTCTCTTTGTCTGTGACCTATTTGTGATTCTGAGCTCAGTTTCTTTGTTTACAGCCCCGATCTCTGTCTTGTCTTCATGTCTGTATTTGTCAAGCTGTTCGCATGCAGTTTCCATAATACACGTTATTCCTCCCTCCACGTTGTTGTAGCCCCTTTATCCTGAGGGATGGAGCACTCACTGCTCCCATGACTTCACTCTGCTGTGAAATGGCCACGGGCACCTCCTAACACTCCGAGACTTTGTCTGTCCAACAAAGGCAGTCTATTGAGGATGACAGGTTTGAGAGGCTGGTGACTTACTATTTCCAAATTGCTTTTCTTTCTTTTCCAAATATTTGATAGAGCTTATGAGATACGGAGTTCGGTGGCCCTGCATACGGCACAGGGGTTGGAGCTTGATGATCATTGAGGTCCCTTTCAACCCAAGCCATTCTATGATTCTATGTCTGTTCCAGGCTAATTTATTATTACTTTTTTTCCATAAAGGTTGTCCTGACCCACCTGTCTAGAGCTGCCTGCTGCCCATGCATGGAAATCTGCACCCACCACCTGCTCTGCCATGTACATCTCAGGGCCAATGAAAAGGATAGAACCTTAGAGACTTCTATGGAAGCTCAAGGGTTCAGCTTGCAAAGGGGGCAGGGCACCTCAGTCAGAGCCCTTTTCCACACATGGATGCTGTTGATGCTGTACTCTTCCCTGCTGTTTAGGTGGTAAAAACCCTTTTGGAAGATGCCCTAAGCCAGTTCCTCAACTGCGTCCCATTGCAGAAAGGGTACGGCATGCAAAAATAAGCTTGCTGCACTCACCTCCCACCACACTTATGCTGAATATGGGGCTTCTCCCATCTCCCACCTTTTCACGCAACCATCGAATTGACTTTGAGTAGGAAGGGACCCTTAAAGGCCACCTAGTCCAACTCCCTTGCATTGAAGTGGGACAAGTGCCATTCCGGTAGTGATGGTGTCAGCGACTTGTAGGAAAAGGTCAGAAGAAAAGCGTGCACCACCGATTTCCAGCGAACAAAGACACCTGGTCTCCTCCGAGGACACTAGAGGGCGCATGAACCTTATTTTTGGTTCTCTGAAGGCGTTTCTCTCCTCTTCCCCCAGCAGCTGGAGAAGGTGAAAGCCTATATAAAAGGGAACTTGTCTCCAGTTACTGAATCCAGGGGAAATACTTTGAAAAGCAGGAGATGGGAGCCTGAAAATGGAGGTGGACGGGTTTGGTACTCCCTGCTCCAGTGGGCGGCATGCAGGAGCCTCAATACCCCCTCCCTGTGCTAGCTCACTCTTGGGATATTGCTTCACTCTCCTTTCTGCCTCCTGTGAGGCTGTTTCCAGACAGGCTGTCCCCATAGGAGCAGAGTTAAGGGACACCTGTACAACATAATTGTCTCTTATTGTAGCTATGAGAGCTAGTACTGCAGCCACACCTAATTACTTGTTCCTTAATAGAGCTCAATTAGCTGCTGCCCAGCCTTCCTTATGCATCCTGCTCCCATCACTTGTGTTTCAGCATGGGGGAAGCTTATGTGTTTGGAGGCCAGGGATGCTGTTGCTACAGAGCTTGCAAAAAGGAGCAAAGCATTATTTGAAAGAGCAGGATTGACCTGAAGAAGAGCATAGAACACACTGCGAGCAACATCTCTTTGTACAGCCTTCAGGAGAAAATCATTTAATCATTAAGGTTGGAACAGACTTCTAAGATCATCTGGTCCAACTGTAATCAAGCCACTGGGGCACTGTCCATCATGACAGTAGGCCTTTGGGTTTTCCTAGGGCTGCACAGTCTGTAGGATGTAGGGAGTGCTTGGTTGTTTCTTTTTTTGCGAGTTCTGGATGACATTTGATGCATTACTGCCTCTTATTACTAAAAGAGACTCTTGAGCTGAGACACTTGAAGATATCTGTCCTGGAGAAACTGCTATACGGGGGGGAAGGTCTTGCCTGAAAGTGAGATCGTTTTCTGATGGGCTGAGCTGTGCTCTGGAACGGGATGCTCCCCAAACGCTAGTAACAAGTTAAAGCATTTTTTAAAGTGCTACAGTTTAAAGGAGTGACCAAATCCACTGGAGGAAGAAGGCAAGAACTCTCTGGGCATCTTTCGTATGGGGCACCCATGAGGTGGCACAGGTGTTGGTGTTTAGAACTTCAAAACGGCATTTAGTTCTCTATGAGCAGAGAAATGTGGCAACATCCATTTCTTCACAGAAGCAGAATACTTTGCCCTCATGTTCTCTGTTGGAAGGAGTTCCAGTGCTTTCATCCCCTTTTCCCTAAAGAACTTGTCTGAACTCTTCTTCTTTCTCCTAAACCTCCACCATTTACAACCTTGACTCTAATACTAGGCATCAAGATGCCAGAGAATTTCACAGGGGAACCTACACCCATTCATCTTAGTAAGCAGGATCTTTCAGGTCCTTTTTGTGTTCTTTGGGGTTCTTTGGGGGTATACATGCCCCACTTTAGATACTTCTTAAGGTCTTGGCCTTGCAAATTTTTCTTGCTTTTGTTTTCACATATTCAAGTTGCCATTTCCTACTGTGCTCCAAGCTTGCACGGGAAAACATCCTGAATCAGATCCCATAAACCCATGAGTAGCGTTGCTTAATGCAATCCATTTTGCAATGTTTCCACCCATATCTGTTTATCCCCCTTGCCTGCCTTTCACAGCAGGGTGGAGGCATTTACTCTGCAGCTCTTGGCAGTTACAACCTCTGCATTCACAGGGACATGCTGGCCAGGCTCAGCTGAGCACGGATGTGAGAATGTATTGCAGATATTCTCCACTTTTTCTTGACCATATAAGGGAACATTGCCCTTCCTAATGCTGGGGAATGGGGGTGGAATGAATAACTTGAAGGATTAAAAATGAAATCTGGAGCCTTTTCCCTCCCTGCTTGCAGGCTCATGGGCTGGAATGGATTGTTACCATCTGAAGGCTGGTGAAATGTGTTGGCTTTTGGTGGCTCAGTTCCCCAAGTTGATTCCGGCAGTTTGTTGGCAAGTCTGAATGGGTCTGGGGATCCAACCTTGAAGGAGTCCTCCAAAGCAGGGCTGGAGAACAGTGAGACAACACGTGTGCAAAGGCTGCTGTCGCTTGCCGCATCCTTGCTTCATGGCTAAATAGGGCACTTGAGTCTTCAGGGCTTAAGTCCATCTGGCTCTTCACAGTCACTTAAGCAGTGTTTTCAAGCAGCAGCTGCCAGGGCACCCTCGTCTGCTGGCTTTGTGTGCCAAGATAGAGAAGACCATCCCGTGTCTGCAAAGGATGTGAGTTCAGTCTCTATTAACTGTTCCCAGATGCTGCTTTCAGCCAGGGAAGCCTCATGCATGTGAGTAATATGTGGGTGAGGTGGTCCTGCAGTCCCATATCTGCTCTGAGAATTTGTGCAAGAAGGAAAAGTCATCCGTTCAATGGGAAAAAGACAGGAGATGATTTTAACAGCATTTTGGTAGCGCGTAAGTTGCAAAGTCCTGTTGTTGCTGTTGCATTGATGCAGAAGGAAGCACAGATTTTAGGCACTGTGTTGGGTCAGCTCTTTGAAATGGCCTCCAAGGTGCCCCAAGGGGAGCAGAGATTGTAGGCACAGTGTTGGGATGACCCTTTGTCTAAAAAAGTCTTGCAGCTAGCCCATGGCTAGCAAGAAGCTGAGCTATGTGTGCTCCTGGTGCAAGGCTCTGAGCAAGGTTAAGGATAGGCCCAAGGCACTTAAGCACTCAGATTTACCTTCACGTCTGGTCATATGGCTGGCATGTCCATGCTGGCTGGTACTGGCAATCTTGCAGTATTTTGGTTGAAGCTGGGCCACCCTCCTCTGGTTGTATTTACTCCTCAGCCTTCTCTCCTTTGTCCTGTCAGCTCTCCCCTCCTGGGAGTTGAACCTCTTTCCAGATGGCTGGCTGCTCTCCCAGAAGCAGCACAGCACCATTGTAGTGTGTAATTAGGCTGGAATTCTCCTCCAGCCCCCTTCGTTATTTCAATTACACATATTGTTGAATATGCAAGAGGTTATAGACCCGAGCAGAACAGGGCCCTCACGCTTTGCCCATTCTTTCCCCAAGATGTAGTCTTTTAGTACTTCACCCAGCAACACGGGAAAAATATCAACAACAATAAAGCCTAGCACTGAATGAGGACATGTCTTGGAAAGATGGAGTCATGGAATCTTTCTAATGAATGAGATGGGGCAGAAGATGAGTTGTGTGAGTTTACCTGACAACAGAAACAGTAAAGAAACCTAAAAAACAAGGATTTCCAGAGACAGTTCTAATCCTTCTCCCACTAGGCAGCTCCTAATGACTCTAGTGTATGATCTGGGCCATATTTTCCATAGAGAATTATTAAAGACAGCCCATAGCCAGATACCTAAGCAGTACAAAATCCAGTTCAGTAGTGCAGGCTTTGGTTTTCAATTTAGTGGCTAAAATCGAAGGAAAGCAGGGAAGCATTTTGGAAGCCCAGTTTGGACAAATCCTGCTGAATGGATACTTCGGAAGCGGCCATCTCTGAGTCTTCAGGACTGGTTACTGCAGTCAGTACACAAAGCAGCAACTGCTCAGCATCATATAAGAGGGCTTGACTTGGTGTAACGTAGATCCCACCAAAGAGACTGGGACACATACTGCCATCTTTCCTCTTTGCTATCCACCGCATTTTAATTTTTCCCCAACACAAGAGCTCCATTTGCCAGTGTGATCATAGTAGAGGCAAAAAAGACATTTGTAAGGGTCTGAAGAGTGATAGGTCTTTTTAAGAACTTTCCATTTTGGCTGCAGGCTGTAAATGCATAGAAACACATAAATAAAAAGATAATACAGGTAATGGGTAAAGATGCCTGGGAATGGCCAGACCTCCCTTATTCCCATTTGCTTGGGTTTGCCCTGTCTTCTGCACCAGAACAAAAACAAAATCCCCAAAACATCAGACTGGGGTGCTTCAACATTATCAGATCAGCTCTCTGTCTGTCTGACTTTGTTATACTCCATCATGTGCCACTTTGTCACTGTTGATCTAATCTGTATCAGAAGGAAGATTCAGTATTGTGAAGATAAAGCCAAAGTGCTGAAGGGTAATCACCACGCTACTTTTCCCTTGTAAGCTTACTGCAGCAATGACAGCTTTTGGATTACAGATCCAACTCTATGCATGTCAAGAGGATGTCATTCACAGAATCATAGATGGTCATAAAATCATAGAACTATTTGAGTTGGAAGGGACCCCTAAATGCCAACTCTCCTGCAATGAAGAAGGACGCTTGTAGCTTGATCAGGTTGCTCAGAGCTCCATCCAGCCTGACCTTCAATGTCTCCAAGAAATTCTCTATGAAGTATATCTGAAATCCTCCTGAACGCTTGAGCTGATCCCTCTCCGTATGTTCAGCCAGGACTATTTGAGGACGCGAGGTGCTGGAACCCCTGCACAGTGCTTGCCAACAGCTCCATATCTCTTTCCCCTCTGCCAAGGATATGAGTCTGTCATGTTGCTTGTAAGACAATTCTTATTCAACTGCAACAGGGAATATTTTCAGCTCTGGTGGGTGTTAGTGTGGCTGCTTGGTAACTTACTGCTGCATTCTGAGGCTTATAGGCATTGCTCATTAGCTCATGGCACTCAAATTGTCACTTCTGTTCTCTTCAAAATGTCCTCACCTGGTTGCTTGTCTGACAATGAAATCCTCAGCATGGGCAGCTGAGACTTCTTCAACACATCCCCACTTGGATGGCTATGCATTCAGGACGTGTGCCATGTCGAGTCATGCATCTACATACAGGTGACTCTAAATGCTGCCTGGAGCTCCTGCAAGCAGAATCTAAAATATAACCAGATCCAAATGTTGTCTTAGTTTGGATGTTTCTTCCCTTATCTCTGGGTTTATTTTGCTTTGCATGAGAAGAGTCTCACTGAAATGGATGAGCTTGCCTTGCAGTAGTGTTCATTATAGCTTCCTGCTATGTGTAGGCTACTTCTGGAGCATTAAGCACTGAATGTGTAAGCTCTAAGTGGTGTGTGGCTGTATTGCATCACAACACTCTCCTGTTCTGTAGCTGGGCCCTGCAGAAAGGGAGATATGGGTGAAAAGCCTTGAATAGTAATGCACATTCATTTTCCATTGGTACGGAACAGACTGGTTTTCTAGTATCCTTCATAGAATCATAGAACTACTCAGGTTGGAAGG
>PPHD01007932.1:0-22389 GCA_002909625.1 Bambusicola thoracicus
GGATGCCATTGGCCCTCTTGGCCACCTGGGCACGTTGCTGGCTCATATTCAGCTGACTGTCCATCAGTACACCAAGGTCCCTTTCTATCAGACAGCTTTCCTGCCACTCCTCTCCAAATCTGTAGGGTTGCCTGGGGTTGTTGTAACCAAAATGCAGGACCCGACACTTGGCCCTATTAAAACTCATACAGTTAACCTTGGTCCATCGATCCAGTCTACCCAGATCTCTCTATAGTGCCTTTCTCCCCTCAAGCAGATCAACACTACCTCCCAGCTTGGTGTCGTCTGCAAATTTACTGAGGGTCTTCCATTGGGCTGTACTAAAACCACATTTTGCTTGAACAGCTCAAGTTTAACAGCCACATGAAACTTAGTCTTTAAAAAAAAAAAAAGAAAAGAAAAAAAAACTATCTACCAGCAATTGCTTCTATCTGTAAACTGTCAAAGATTTTCTGTTGACCTCTAAAACCACTGAACAACATCAGGCTTAAGACCTCTATCGATTTCTGAAATCAGTAACCATTAGAATAAACAACCAGCAAAGCAATAAAATACAATAAGGTGTTTCCTAGGAACATGATAATATCCAACGCTAAATTAAAAGAACAAAAGCCCCATAAGAAATACTAATAAATTTGGAACCAGAAGTAAGGTCATCTGTGTCACCGTAATTTGGCTCTGCAATGCAGTCACATATTCTGATACAGCTTTATTGACTGCTTCAACAGAACTGCATCCTTATTATGTTGTACAGATAGATACTTAACAAGCAAATGGACAGGATTCTTCATCACCATTGTGATGTGTACAGCATCAGCCTTGTCAAGCAAGTGCAATTGCAACCTCAGAAGGTAGAATCACACTTCTGTTGGACTCCCACAGAAGTACCAGTGTTCCACAGACACTCATTTGTTCCCACAGCATCCATTCCTTTTTTCCTAACAGTAGGAAGTGACAAAAGACAGGAATGAAAAAGCAGCTAGTAATATACACCCACAAACTCTGAGTGGCTAACCCAATATCTGCAAATGCTGATTTTCCTTTAAAGGAACTTGACAGTATACACATTTAAATCACAGTCCCTATAAGATTTCTACACTGTAGCTGTAAGATACTATGCTGCAAAGCAAAAAAAGATGCAACATGTAACAGAGGACTGTTCAATGACACTTGAG
The DNA here is from genome assembly GCA_002909625.1 of Bambusicola thoracicus. Lineage (NCBI taxonomy): Eukaryota > Metazoa > Chordata > Aves > Galliformes > Phasianidae > Bambusicola > Bambusicola thoracicus. Next base: position 1,176 of record PPHD01007932.1, read on the forward strand.
AAGGGATTATGGTTTTGGGAACACCAGACGTCAATTATTTCAGGGTAATGGTCTACAGACACTTCTAGCCTGCAGCAAATGTAAATCCACTGAAAGCTAGACCTAACCTGTATTTGCACAATGTGGCCTGAACCACAGCTAAGATACACTATTAAACCTGTGGCAGAGGTGAACAGCCTAGAAGTTCTTCACCTTAGCAGTCAATTACCTTCCCCTAATCATCCTTCTCAACTCCGCAACCCTTCACCATTTTGGTTTTTATATCATTCCTTTTTCCTAAGTAAATATTCAGGACTCTGACAGGCTATCAAGTACACTATAACTGTAAACACAAACAAGGATGGTAGAAAAGAGCATTGACTCAATAGGGTCAAATTAAGGTGTGACCAGGCAGACAGATGCGTGACATAAGAGTTTTGATGTTCTCTCTCTCCAGCCGAAACAGTAACTAACTCCCTCATTCCCTTGCACACAATCGTTCCACTGACAAGCAAGTAAAATGCACTAAAACTAAAACTCATGACTACAGAACCCTTCCTGTTCTTTTTACTTTGCCCTATGATGAACTACAACGAGAACACACATGCACATGCAAACACGTAGTTACAACACCATAGTAGAAGGGAGAGAACTTACCATAAACCAGGTTTTCACCTTATTATATCCTGAGACACACGGTCGGTCTTAATTACCATTTCTAACCTTCAAACACAGTACTCACATACAAAGCAAAGCTTATAGTACAGTGTGTGTATATATAAAAGTACATGTGCACCTGTCCCCCTTAGGACTTTGAAAGCATAAGCCAATTTTAACCAAATCTGAAAAAGGGGTAAGAATTTTAAAATCACAACAAGTGTCACAAAAATATGCAGCTGGAAAAGATAAGAGACCCTCTTGGAGCCCCCTGCTGAGGGAAAGGCTAGTGAGCTCACCCTTGATTAGACATCAGAGAATCCACACAGGAGAGAGACGCTGGCAACCAGGCTTCATTAGTTCCGCTGCTCACGGAACTACTTGTTAAAAAAAGCAAACAGAAATTCCAACATGTGGCATCACACTGACACCCACATTGGTCAACAGCAATCTTAAGATCCTCTGCACACACTCTGCCACCACAGCTAGGACAATGAATGATATTAATAGCAGTTTGTTGTCTTTTTCTAGCATTGGAGGGGGGTGAGGCTCTTCGCCAGAGGAGGTCATATACTAACTAGTGCTGACAGCAGAAACATGACAAAATTTCGGAATACTGGATTGAGTATTTCTAGGCTTTGGAGGGAATGTGGTCTTTTTGCCCACTTTCTGCCCCATACTTCAATCTCTATTTCTCCTTTGCCCCTAGCGTTCCATCCTGTTGCAATCCCATCTCTCCCATACCAAGACCCGGTCCCAGGCTCTTTTCGCATATGCCCCAGCCTCCTCATCCTCAGTTGCCATGACTCTTCTCTGTTCATTAACATTTAACTCCTCTCCCCCATGCTTCTATTTCTCTGTCCACATCCCATGCTCTTTTCCCCATCTGTTCCATTAATTCAAGGTATCTCCATCATTTTACAGCTCCTCGCAGATCTACCTTTCTTCCTGTTTCAGTCTTGATGCTCCCTAGCTTTTCTCTAACCTTGCAAATAGGCTCTCCATCACATCCTCTAGTTTGTGAGGCTCCTTCATCCCTCCTCCTGATTCCCATCTCCACCTTATCAAGCTTCCAGACTTCAATCAGCTCCAAGCCCTAGCCATATCTCACTCTTGTCCCCACTGTGTTTGAATCGAGTACTGCCCTCTTCCACCTTGCCGTTGCACCCACTGGGGGGAAGGCTCCTGCCAAAGCTGAGCAGAAAGATTCCCTTCTGAAGCAGAGTGAGGGCTGTGACTGGAGGAAAAGCAAGCGTGGCCCTTCAGCACTAATCTAGAAGACGCTTATCACAGTATAGAGAGCGTTCACATAGTACAGCCTCATATAAACACAGAGAGGTCAGAGCCTATTTAGTTCTTCTGTGGAGACAAACAGTCTGGTCAGGGCCTGGATTCATGCAAGCCTCAAATACCATCAAAGATGATACAATAATCTTTGTATATTTCAACTACTGAAGTATACAGCATCTCTGAGCTTGCTCAACAGATAATTTTCAAAACTTACAACTTGACTAAATTTTCAGTCAGATATAGCTTATGAAAGCCATAACCACCAGATTTCAAATCTATTAAAAAGCAACAACAAAATCATTACCACATGGGAAGGTCAAACAGCATCACTAAATTCAGTATAGGGCCAAAAAAAAGGCTGAAAAATGAGACACCTGAGGACATGCCCACCGCCTGCTGTATTCAAGCCACTGGCTCCCCTTATATGCCTAATTTCCACCATCCAGATTTTTCCCCTTTCACTGCTCGTTTCTGCTTCCTGCCAAGACTTCGAAGGCCTCTGCACACTTTCTCTCCCTGGGCATACCTCAGAAGCTTATGTCTCTTAGCTGATTATTGTCTCTCAAACTAAAACTCCTTCCTGTTCTCAAAGCCCAGTGAAAGTAAGGAAACTCACCAATGAAGGTGGGAAACAGAGAGTTCTATGATTACAGTGTAATAGCAAGGTCCTTCTCACGCCTACAGCTTTTCTACTTGTGTCCTCTGTTCAAAAGCAGAGCCTACAAAACCATCCCAGACAAAAAACTGGTCTTTGTCTGAGCCATTATAAAGCAACACTTATATTAAGTTTGTAAGCGCTGAAAAAGAGCTTTCTTCCTAGTAAACACAAGATCAAACTATTCAGAGAATTGTTTGACAGAGAAAACTGATGATCTGAAGCAGAGAGACTGAACCATTTCAACCACCTTGTCTACACATCACACCAGAAGCTTCAAGAAGTGCATTTGTAAACACACCAAAACAATACTGAGAAATACCACTGTCTCCAGGATCTGTGCTCTCTTCCTCAGTACCTTTTAAAGTTCTGATTGGAAATCACGTGCTTCACACACTGACTGCATCTTAGTAGAATCACTCTTGATACCGATCTCTTCTTCCACAGAAAAAAAAACGTAAATTCTACCAGGATGTCAGGAGACATTACCAAAGAGCTGACAATGAATCCAGACAAGTCTGAAATAACATTATTCATGACGGAAAATGCTTCACTGAACTGGTTTAGATGCTTGTCCCCTGCAGGTACAAGCACTCTTCTAATATCACAAAGCAGAACAAGGACTCTTGCCAGACTAATCCTAAGGCTAGATGCGCAAGATCTGCAAGCAACAGCATCATCAGTAAAAGCCTCACACCTTTTCTCACAAAGAAAAACCCAGTCATAAAAGATTGCTGCACCACTGCCACAGCACACTAACTTACTTCCAGAGATGGCAGCGAAACACCTGTCCTTTGCTGGGGCAGGAATCCCTACATTCAATGGGCTGATCTGCAACACTTGCATCATCCTTGTGCTGCAAGCCCTCCAAAGCCTGCCTACCGTGCTGCTCATTCAAGGCCTTACTCCTTCTTCACTAATATACCAGGAGTCGGGAATTAGGGAAACCAGCCACCTGCTCAGACACCCGTGACAGAAGAGCTCACGGAGCTCAAAAAAACAAGTAGTCAGATTGATCAATACAGTATAACCCCTTCCAGGCATCTGACTAGACTGTCTTTAGCATATCAGGATGAGAGTCAACCAAGACGTACAAACGCCTGCATGTGCACCACAAGCAACTCCTTCAGCCCAGAAGGGAGCAAGCTCAGAAAAACCTTCCACGTAATCCTAAACTAGTTAGAATACGTCGGCGTACTGCAGTAATGGCAGCTACCCAAATCATTACCATCTAGAACAACGAAGGAACCCAGGAGTTCTCAGAAGTTTTAACCTATGCGTGTTACGTACAAAGATCTTCCCACAGCTACAGGAGCACCGATTGTTTTCCTTTATTTTTGAGCAATTCTTTTTTGTTCCAGACTTGCACTTGGAAAGCGTCAGTCAAAGAAGAGACCCCTTGGTGGTCTTCAGTAAATATCAGTTTGGCTACCTTGCGCCTTAATACTGCTCAGAGGAAGTTTGGCTTGGGATGGGAACTCGAAGAAGAGGCAGAGGTGGACTAAATGTGAAGATGAGAAATATTCCCGATTCCACATTCCTACACATAAACTCATTTGTGTGGGGTTTTTTTTTCTGCAGAGTCTTTTTCATGATGAGTTACAAAGACTATGGGTGTTCATAAAGTTTCTGCTGAGTCATTCCACATGGTCATTGGCATTTTTTCCCAAACTTACACGTAAACAAGGAGCTATAATTAAAGCTTTGGTTCAGCTTTAATTCTAACGTTCGCTGCCAATTGTGTCCCCTGTAAATACATATCTAACAACCTAATTAGCAACCCAGACTGTAAGCAGCTTGAGTGGTGTGGAATTGTGGCTAAGGCCCAAAATAAATGGTGGACTTAAAAATAGCAAGCTACCTAACACTCCCACCCCTCTTCACCATACGCTGATTGTATTTTCAAAGTGGAAAAACTGGGACATTGGGTAAGGGAATCAAAGGACTGTTCCAAGCTCTCCTTTTGTAGCCATTTAACTGTATTGATTTAAAAATGTAAACATTTTAAAAACGCTGCAGTTAAAAATGAAACGGAGTCTGGGACGGATGCACAGATTTTGTGGAGTTGCCTTCATATTCTTATGACGTAATTCCAGAAACATAACTAAATTGGTACCGGAAAAAAAGAAAAAAGAAAAGAGGGCCTAGGATAGTAAAGGGAAACTGTTTGAGAAGGACTCACGGGCACATAGTAGGGAAGTGAGATGAGCTACAAATCACATATTTCTGCTTTCATCAGGCTACTACTTTGACTCATTGATCTTAACCAGCCCTCAGAATCTCAGGAACACACATTACTAAATACCCATACTTGCTCCCGCTCCCCAACAAATGCTGACCATCGTGTTCCCACCCGAGCACTCATCTGCTCTGAGCAGCTGCCACCTCCTCAAAAAACGCTGTGCTCCTTATTACCCTCTGCTTTAAGTACTTCCTCCTAGTTAACCTCTCTCCCTTCCCCAGCACTCACTTGTAGAAGTTCCTTAAGCCACATCCCTCCAAGCTCAGAAACCCAACCTCAAAGCTCAGAACCCTCTCCCCTTCTATCGAATAACCTTTGGGCTCAGAAACACCCTTACATCTAATTCAGAACAGAACTTTTTTCCTGTTTTGTTGGGAATGCTGAAACAGGAAGACAGCGCATGGGGCAATGCACACAGGAACAGAAGCTATCACCATGATTTACTTCCAGCTGTGTTCCTCCAGTACAGAGAATTTATACTGGACAGACTGGAGTCCTCATTCAGGGGCATTCAGGTACACCAGAGCTCTCGACCACAACAGAAGTGCTCTGGTGCATGAACAGTACTGCACTCTGCAGTATGCCAGTCACACTACCTAGCTGCAGCATCAAGGATATGGCTCAGCCTCTGGAAGAGCTAGCAATAACTAACTGAGCAATACTAACATTCTTATGTTTAGGAAACGGAGGTTGTTCACTAAGAAGGAGATGCTTAGTTTGGGGTCAATCCAACAGCTTGCAAACATTCCAAATTATCAAGAAAACTCAACTCTCTCTGCAGTTGAAAGTTTCTCTATTCAAGGACTTTACAAGGAAGAGGCAAAGATCTCTCCCACCCCCACGTAACCCTCCAAAGAGCTGAATATACCCCCATCCCCATGCAATGTAACAACCACGTTTAACCCTGCTCCCCACCTGTATGTCTTGCCATCCTTGTGCTGGTCCTCATCATCCTCGTTCGACAGCACAAAGGGGTCGCTCATCTCTGGCAGCCCCGATTCCTGCAATCGTTTCTTCTTCCGGCCCCGAGGCGGTTTGGGGGCAACTCCCCCACCCCCGCCCCCTCCCCCACCTTCAGAGAGGGTGGTTGTCCCCTTCTTGGTCAGATCAGGCACCACCTGGAGGGCTGCCTGGGAGCCAGGGGGTAGTGCAGAGACGATCATGGGAGCTGAGATGGGAAAGGTTTGTGCAGAGGAGGCTGTGGTTACCAGGGAGCCTGATGGAGAAGTTATCACGAGACCAGGACCTGAAAACAAACAAAGACGCAGGTCAAGTATAACATTTCTAATGACCTCCTCATCCTACAGAAGTAAGCTTTATACATCTACATTTAAACACATTTGAAACAGAAGAGCAGTTTCACCTCTCCAAAACATTCTCAGTCTTCACAGATAGAAGTCAAACCTCAGTACAGAAGATAGATGACTAGACTTCCTAGAGATTCACAGTGAAACAATGCTTAGGACCAAGGCAGTCTACACCATCAAAAATGCTCAGAATAATCTATAGCCCCAAGAGGATTCGCCAGAATCCTGTGCTAGAGACATCCTGGCATCCTCCTGTTGCAGAGTTCCCTACCTGCTGTCACGAGCCCAGCAGACTGCACTGGCACCACGGTGATGTTCTGAGTCACAGGGGCTTGGCTGTGTGGTGTCAGCTGCTCCGGCTTGGTGTCAGAGTCCATTGCAATGCCAGTGGGTAGGGCCACTGAGGTGGGCACTGTCAGCAAGGCAGGGTAGTGGGGGGGAGCAAGGCTGCAGCCCTTCTCTGTGGGCAATAGCTGCTCCTTCATCTTGTTAATAAACATGGTGTTGTCAATCTAAACAGGTGGGAAGAACAGCTTTTAGAATACTGGGGTACAGTCTCTCCCAGCAGCTGGCTGAGCAAGAAAAGCAACAGAAATACGCATCGTTCACAGCTTCTAATGTGAAGCAACATCAGCAAAATGGGTTGGAAGACAAAGATCTTACCTGGCCCGAGACGGTGGGCACTGCTGGCCAGAAGTACGGAGAGGAGTTGAAATGAGATTCTTCCATCCTAGCTGGGCACAGGGGGGAACAGGAAGGGGAAGGGAAGAGGAATGGAGGAGAAGGAAGACAGAGACAGACAGACACACACACACACACACACACAAAAGGAATATTAAACCCAACGTGACTCCAACAGGGAACTGCCTCAGTCTAATGCTGCGACAGTTCCTTAATCTCCCCTTTCTCACTTAAGCAGTCACCCCCCACTTTCAAGCTATCTGCCCAAACCCTGTTATTTTCAGGGAAAAAGTTATATGCTATTCCCACAGACTTATGCCCATTCCTCTTGCCTAGTAGTCCTTCATGCAAAATAAAAATAATAATGACTACACCTGACCCAAAACGCCTCTAATATTCCCCAACTACCATCCACCCAAGTACATGGCATAAACGATCAAGTCTGTGCACGTGCAACCTGGCAAATACAGCTGAAAACCATTTTTCACTGTCACAGCCATCCTGATCCCACAAGCAGTGAAAATTCTGGACCCTGCCTGTCCCTCCACCCCAGCTCACTAAGGATCCAGATGCAGCAAGGGCACATTAGCAGTATGTTATACAGGAAGGACAGGCAGAGAGAGGGAAACAGACTTGACCAAGATAACAGACAGCCACAGAAGACCAAGCAGTAAAACTCACGGCTCCTAACTTCCCGCTGCCCTCTGCTCTGACCACTCCGGCCCCACCAGAAACGTCACCCAATCCTGACAGACAAGATCCACCTCTCTCATCCAGCGAGACCACAGAGCAGGGAAACAACCTGACTACTCTGCTCCTGAGACACCATATTTCCAAGAGGTATCGTGTCAGGGCTCTCTATTGCCCATCACAGTCCTCTCTCCAGGACAAGAATCTGTAGGATTCCACCCCCACTGCTCAATCTCAGCTCTCCATGGACAAGTTAGACACCAGAAGATAGTCCTCTGAGGACAGAGGCTTAATCTCTTTAGGATCACCTAGCTGAAAGAATCTGTTTTACTGTTCTTTCTATTCTAATCCTGTCATTCCTCTGCGTAATATCATTATCAAGAGAAATTCACAACGTTCTGTAGATGCTATTGAAAAGCTAGGAGATTCACAAAACAGTATTTTCTAGAGTAGACGTGCCTCTTTCTGAACAAATACAGCAAAATTGGCAGGTAAAATAAATGCAATAAAAACCGTGCTCAATGAACACTACATCTGGCAGAGAAAGCTGCTTGGACAAAGCCAACACTGCAGGTTTGCAGCTATCTGCAAATCATACCAGTCCTATTTCTGTTATGATGTGGCAGTAGACTAATTAATGACTAAATATTGTTTCTGAAGGACCTATCTCAGCCATCAGATAAGCTAAGGAACATGCCCCAAGAAGCATGAAACACTTTCCAGAAGTACATTAGGACGGAATAAATACATGTGGAATTGCTGCGTATGAGCCAAAACGCAAAGATAATTTTCCTCTATGTAGAGAAGCAGTATTTAAATGAACCAAATTACCTGTTAATTTTGTTTTTATGAATTGCTCACGCAACAGCAAAGCCAAGTATTCCTGCCTCGCTCACTCACTACAAATCAACCAATAAACGCACTTAAGGATGATTTATTTACCTTGCATCGGTGGCATGCAGACAGACTGCGAGCTGCCTGACTGAATTACTCTGGATTTACATTGCAGCAATTCAATCAGAACCCAATGGGGCGCATACCTTTGCTTCTTTTTCTCAGAGAAATTAGCTGCGCATTCTGTCAACAAGGCTCTATGTATATAACACCTAACTACACGACTGTTTGCTTCCACAGCAAGAAAAAACACACGTAGAGGATAAGGCCTTCCTTGGCATCTGAGCACCACCTGAATCAAGATGGTTTTTATGGTTGGAATGTAGAAGGGGTTTTGTTGTTTTTTTTTTAAATAAGCTCCTATTTGCTCAGCATCCACATAAAGAAGAAGAAAAGCCAACCCCAGGCAAACCTGATCATGTAAAAACAAAGTCTCAAAGTAATCACAAGCATTTTTTAAATAAGCCTTGTGATTGGCGAGTCTTCAGTCCCTCGGACTCAACTGTAAACTTCAACAGAAAAATGAAAAGACATCAACTTCACGAAAAATCTCACAACTTTCTTACTTAAGGCACATAAAGCATGAAAGGCACCTCCATCTTCAGACTGTGAAATCCAAATGAGCACAGGCGGGGCCGCACAGCGGCCTCCTGTTTCTATCTAGGTCCTGCCAGACCTTCACAAAGCACCCAACTCTTGTTTGCTTAGTTTACAAAATGTTGCAGATTAAAACCAAAACAAACAAGAAACCCAAACGCTAAGAAAAAAAAAAACAACACAAAAACCAACCAAAGAAGTTCTCATTGATTCTCAAAAGATGACTACACCGTTTTCACTAAGCTCTCTAAGAATCCCTTCTTCCCATCCAGCAGTGTTTATGCTTGAGCAGATATTGGGACTCAAAAGACTTGGCTTGAAAGACTGAGGTGTAATGAAGTTACAAGAACATGGAGAGAAAGGAGAAACAGTGTAAGAGTCAAAGCTTTCATGCAATCTCACTAGCAAGCCAATCTTCCAAAGGGAGAAAACAAAGATAAGATTCCTCTACCAAACTACCATTCTAACACCCGCAGATATCCCTCCCCTATCCCACTTTTAGGCTAAAAGACATTTTGAAAACATGCACCCCTATTCACAGCCCCCACTTTAACACCACTCACACTTACTTTACCAGAACTCTGCACGCAACCCTTCCAATTGCTCTATAACTATCCCACATGGGCTGGAGCTTCAACCCTGTACCACAGCACGTTCCCACTGCAGTGCCTTCATCATCCCAGCTTCCACAAACGGGCCAGAGATGGGACCTTCTTCCTATTCACCAGTCTAGTATCAGACAGATGTCAATGTACCCTCCTGATATAAACCAAAAACACCTTCTGTGTACAAGCCACAAATGTACATGCACCAAATAAACAACTGAGCGAACCAGAGAACTCACAAGGGACAAGGAATCTGAAGTTTATACCTCAGAGAACTTCACCAAATCACATACTTAATGGGCTGGGCTAATACTTCTTTGCAGGTCATCACTTTAATCATAAACACACAGATAAAAAGCGCGTGCAAGTGAACGGTGAGGCAGAGGCCGTGTTTCTGGAAGGTATAATCAAGGTTGGATGTGCAGATATTTAGAGATTGACTTTAATATAGTTTCCTTTATTCTCCACATATCAGCATTTATTTATACGCAGCACAGAGCCTTCATTTGACAAAACAATAATTTAAATTGTCGTTCTGCGTCTGCCCAATATCTATGGCCAGTAAGAGTGAGCTTCTGGGCTCAATCACTGCAAAATACTACAGATGCTGAAGGCCACACAGGGTATGGGACCAAATGCCAAAGTGCCTCCCCTAAGCTCCTCAGTACCAACAAGTTCAAGCACTGCTACGCCTTTAGAACAAGCACATGCAGACGTACATCAGGAACACCCCAAAGAGAACAGGCAAACCCTGAGCCCCAGGCCCCCAGCCCACACACCACAGTTACAGCAACACTGGTGCCATACCTGACACAAGGGCAGCCACCACCCCGGCCAACCGGATCCGGGCAAAAACTACCGCTTGACGGGGAAGCGCCCGGCACCCCACCGGTCCCATCCCGGTGGCCGTCCCCTCTCCCACCCCTTACCCTGAGGCTCCGTCCCGCTGTCCTCCCGCCTCCCTCCGGCTCTGCGCGCCCTCAAGCCCCAGGCGCACTGCGGGCGCTGCTTACCCCTCTCACTCTCCCTCCTCTTGCATTGCTCCTCCTTCCAGGGCCGTCTCTGCAAACAAACCGCCAGGGTTACGGGGCTGCTCGGAGGCCCCCATGACGCGGGCCGCCCCTCGCTTGCAGCCCCCCGGGGACGGGCCATGGGCGGCGCGGGGCTCCCCGCGGACACCGGCCGGGATCGGAGAGGCCCGCACCCACCTCCCCCCGCAGGGCCCCGCCACCGGGACGGACGGACGGACGGGCGAGCGGACAGACAGGCGGCCCACCGCCGTTTCCGCTTCCGGAGCGCCTCGACGCCGGAAGTGCCGCTTCCCCGGGCCCCCCCGGCCCCGCACCCGCCGCATTACCGAGCACCACCCCCCAGCGGCGACCCCAACCCCGACTCCGGCGGCGGCCTCCTCACCGGAAAGAGGAGCGGCGAGGCGCTTCCGGATCAAGAGGCGGAGCGCGACTCAGCTCTTCCGGGGCGCCGAGCGGAGCGGAACGGCGTCATCGACGGCTTCTCTTGAAAAAGAGGCGGAGCGGCGGGAGCCGCCGGCCCGGGAAGGCTTCCCGACGGCGGGAGCGCGGTGGGCGGGCGGCCGGGCCGGAAGCAGGGGCAGAGGTGGACGCGCGCCTACCGGAAGCGCGGGTGCTGGCGAGCGGCGAGCCCGGGTTGCGGGGAAGGCGGAAGTAGCTGTGGCGGCGCGCGGCGCTCCCCAGCCCGGCGTTGAGACCGCTTCCGGCCCAGGAGGCCTACCCGGCGTGACGTGCGCCGTGCGGGAGCGCGGCCCTCGTGAATATTCATAAGAAACATGAATATTCATGAACGGTCACGCCCCTCCGCCGGGCTCCCGTCCACATTCCCTCTCCTACCTTCGGCCGGGCCAGCCGCCCGCCTCCCCCACGGCTCGGGTCAGCCCGCCGCCCCCCGTCCTGCCCCGCGCCGCGTCTCGCCGTGCCGGCCGACCTGGCGTGCTGGGCCGGGCACAAGAGCCTGCCCTTCGCGGGTGGCCGAGTCAGAGGCTGCCTGTCGCCGAGTGGGCCGGGCCCCGCGGTTGCGCCGGCTCTGGCACGGCCCCGGGCTCGTGGCGCTGACACGCTGGCACCCAGCCCGCCTTGCAGCGCGGCGGTTTTCTGCCAGCTTTGCAAATCGGAGCGCCTCAGCCACATCAGTGCTGCAGCGGACAGAAGGGCAAGGCCAGGCTTAAGGGAGGCAGGGTAACCCCCTTTCTGCAGTTGCGTGCAGCATAACAGCACCTATACGCTTTTTTCTTTTTGTAACCATTCACAACTTGACCCCGGGGGGATGGCAGCTCAGTTTCACGATGTGGTTTCTCAGATTAGGCCCATCTAAATTGCTCATGTCAATGTGCAGTGTGCTTGGCTGCACGCAAGGCAGTAGCACATCCTTCAAGCCTTGGTGATGGCACGGGATGAGGCGTGAGGCTGTTCCTGGGCACCTTGAATTGGAGAAACCCCACACAATCGTGAAACCAAGCTGGCTATTGCAGCCCTGCCCTGCCCTAATCTCTTGTAATTCAGGTGCCGAGAGAGTTTTGGATATAACCTACTTCATTCCACCGTGTACAGCAGGACTAACTTTGGCACTGGAGCCTCTTTCCAGGTTAAATTAGGTTCCCTTCTCACTGATGTTACCGCTCGCCAGGCATTTGGCTGAGCTGTTTCAGTGCTCTGACTTAAGAAAAAAAACTTTTTAATTGCTGTATGAGGTTTGTGCCAGCTTGGCGTGCTGAAACAGCTTTCAAGGGCCAGCATGAGTAAGAGGGTGGGACCAGAGAGCACGCGGCTGTAGCAGCCAGCATTTAGGTTGGCTAAGGGTGATCGTGAAACCGCAACATCCGGAGTGCTGGGCAAAAGGAAATCTCCTGGTGGCCGAGAGGTAGCGCCTGCCTCTCCTAAAAAGGTGCTGGGACAGTGGTCATCCCAGGCAATGCAAAAGTTCCTCCCGTGAGGAGCCAGGATTAGCTCTGTTCTTAGCAGCAGTCACATGAAGGCAATTGTTGATTTATTTAAATAAAAGGAGTTGGCAGACTAATCAGTTTGGAAATTAATTTCCTTGTTAATTTGGGGGTTTTGACTTGCTCATGAATATTCACAGGCGCTCATCTCTTTTATTTTTTTTCCTCTATGTAATTTACTTTTGTGATTGTCAGATCACCTCTGAAGGTGACATTTCTCACTCTGCAACGCAGCAAATTAATACAGTCTTATGGCTCAGAAGAGGAACTTTGGCCTGACGCTGGTGTCTCTCGTGTCCTTCCTTTGCCCCAAAGCCCCTTGTAGCCTCTCTGCTCTCCTCCTTCCCTTCTTATGCTGCCTAGAAAGAAATTAACCCGAGGGTCTCAGAGAAAAGGTTGGCCTTGCCTGGGTAGCTGGGAGAGCTAGTCAAGATGTCCTACACAGACGAGGTCAAGCCATAATTGCCATGAGGACTGGGACAAGGTGGTTAATTTTCCCTTACTGTGCATGGAGTTTCAGGCTTCCCTCCCCCATCACTGCCAAGAACCTTTCAGCAGCACGTGAAGCAGCGTGACTAACATCTGTCACAGGCATTTGATTTCTCTTATCTCCTTAGGAGACAAAGTAAAAGAAACAGAGGTGTATTTCTCCGGAGAGCATACCTGATCTCTTCACCTTCTTTCCCAGCTATTGGCTGCCCCCTGTACTTATCTTGCCTGTCCTTGTTCCTTCTATGCACCATGAAAAAGCATCCTGGCCTCCATCTCCTTGCTTCTCCCTGATGAGGTTAGCTCATGTCCCACGTGCTTGTCCTTAGAGCTGCTGGTGTTTCGTAACACCTACCAGGTGGGCTAGCCTGAGGATGGTGCTGGTTGAAAACCCAGATGGAACTGCTGCAAGCTGCTCAGTAAGCGCAGTGGAGCCCCCTAGAGCCTGCATCGAGACGGATTTGATACTGCCTCCACCTATGTAATGTCTTGTCCTTGGGAGGGCCAGGTGCTATGCAAGGGGAGATGACAGCACCACACCAGCTGCAGGTTCACCTGGCATGAGGCCAGGCTGGTGAGCGGGAGCAGGGCGACTAAGAGGAGCTGGCAGTTATGGGGCAGGACAACAAACAAGCAGAGATGTATAAGAAACTACAGGAGGTAGGCAAGACCCAGAAGAGGGTGGCAGGTGTAGGCTAGGGAGCCTCAGTCCCGGGAGAGGGCACACAGCAGAGCTGAGCACCCCCTTTCCTCTGAGGGACCAGCTCATAGAATCATAGAATGGCTTGGGTAGGAAGGGACCACCAACCTCCAGATCTGGTACTAGTCCAGGTTGCCCAGGGCCCCATCCAACCTGGTCTGGAACACCTCCAGGGACAGAAAATCCACAGCCTCTTTGGGCAGCCTGTTCCAGCAGCTCACCACTCTCTCTGTGAAGAACTTTCCCTCCAAGAGCTCATGACAAACTCAGAAAAGAAACTATGTGGAGAAAGGCACCTGAGACAAAAGCTGCCACAGAAGTTGCTCTCTCACAGACTTTTTAGCAAGCTTTTCAATTCAGCTTTGGTGCAGGAGAGAGGCAAACACAACTCGACACTGCCTGCCTGCTCCATCTCCCATTACCCCCTCCTGTCACGTCTGTTTGTCACATTCCCATCTCAGCTCTTCTTTTTTTCCTTCTCTGATGTCTTCATCCCCCTCCTTTCTCACCACTCTAACACAAGAAACATCTACCTCTGGACCTTCCATTGTCACTGCAGACCACCTGCTTGTGGCACCAGTGTATGCGCTGTGTTTGTCTTCTGCCTGCATATTAACTGTGCTGGTCGTGGTGGCCACCCCATCAATATAAGTGTTAGGCTGCACAATGGGGTCCTACTGGGCTGGCAGACCTAGCCTGACATGTTCTATAATTTGCCTCTCTTGCTGCTTGAATTCATTGATGGACAAATGGGCTTGGAAAGAGCCATGATGTGGTGACATCCATTTTAAGGATGGAGGCTGCTTGTTCTTGCCCGAATTTTCATCTGCTTGTGGGACAACATTAAGTTTATCCCAAAGCCACTGTTTTGTACTCACAAGCCAGTGAGTACATTTCTCAGCAAGGCATGTTGTCCTCACTCTTTCAGAGAGCTGACATCTCTTTGGCAATCGGCTGATTAATTCCCCTGGCAGCGCACACCAGAGAGCATTTCAGCACGTCATTTCTGGCTTTCTTTCCACTGTGTGGAAATAGATTGGATCTTTCCCTGCTTGGTAGGTTCTGTAGTTAGTGTTGTAAGGTTTGAGTAACTGAGTTGTAGCATTATCCTGCACATGCTTGCCCTGAATCATGGCACTGCAGCGGCATCTACTCTTGGGCAAGGAACAGAAACTACACATCTGGGATGTACTTAGGAACCTAAAGCACACACAGTGGCAATGTGCTGCATTTTTTACTGAAGGAAGCAGGTTGCTCTGGAGCTGGGGACACCAGGGTCCCTTGAGGAGGAACACGGTAACTCAGGGCTCTCCTGGGATTCATCAACCTTAGCCACAGACAGAGTCTGTTTGGCCACTGTGGCAAGGGAAATTATTTACCAAACTTCCTGGCCAGTGTGTCATGAATACAAGTCCCATAATTTGGAAGGAGGAAAAGGAATCACAGGACATGTCAAGAAAGACAGAAAGGCTGTCCCTGAGTACCTTCAACACAGGAGAAAAACCACAATCACATCAGCAGTGCCTGAGGGGAATCTCAATGGTATGGTCACAGCCAAAGCATACCAGGCATGCACAGGCAAAAACTGTTCCAGTGTGGTGATAGCTTCTCTGTGGCAATACCCTCAACAGGCTTAAATCAAAATTATTTTTATTAGATCACCTACAAAAGTCTCAAGTATTTTGAATATGATCCAATAGCAAGCTTTTCAAGCATGACGGATCCCTGCAACCTAGGCTGCATTAGCAAAAGTATATCCAGCAGATGAAGGGAAACTATAATTCCCATCCATGTGAGATGTGTGAGGCCACATCTGGAAGGTGTGAGCTGAGGTTGCAAGACGCATATTAACAAACTGCAGCACATCCTGTTAGAGGGCCCCACAATAGAGGGCTGAAGCACACAGTGCAGAAGGATAAGGCTGAGGGAGCTGAGAGAAGGCAAAAGGGACATCCAGTTGCTGTCTGCCCCTACTTAAGGGAAAGTTGCAGAGAAGACGGGGCCAGACTCTGAGGAGGCAGCACAGTGAGAGGACAAGAAACAAAGAATGCAAGTTGCAACAGAGGAAATTCTGAACAGAAAACCTCTCCCCCTTGAGAGCACTTCAGCAGTGGAACAAGTACCTACAAAGGCTGCAGAATCTCCACCCTTGGAGATATTCAAAATACGGGGAGAAAAGCCCTGAGCAGCCCGATCTGGCTTTACAGTTGTCCCACTGTGAGCAGGGGATTGGACTGTATGCTTCTGGAAACTCCTTCCTGCTTGAATTTTTGTGTGAGTTTGTGATTTGATCTGCGCTGCTGATCTGCTGTGAGCAAATGTTCAGTGTCTTCATAATGCTACAAGCCAGAAGGGTAATATGCTTGTTTGACCCTGTGGAAATGCATCTATGTTGACAGCAGCACTGGCATCGGCAAAGCCCCTGGTACACGAACATCTCTTCTCCGGCTCGCCTGCTACCCTTTGTAGCTCCACTCAACCCATCTTCCTTCTCTTTCAAGTACAGGCACATCTCCTAGCAGCAGGACCTGTTTGGTCTGGGGATGACTCCCTAAACTGTGACATCCATATCCTTCTGAACAGCAGCAGTCACAGAAATGTCATTCAACAATATTGCATGAGAGCGTAGTTGTGGGTGCTTGGGTGATGCCCTCCTCACACCATCTTCAGTGCTCACCAAAGTGCTGCTAAAGCGTCTTTGGGTCTTTACAGCTTGCCCTGTGCCATTTTTCAACAGGAAGGCTGATGCTGAGGAAGGTGGGAGTAGAGACAGTGGAGAACAGTAAGTTGTATCAGGGCAGAAGCAAAACTCAGAAGCATCAAGACCAGAGCTCACCAGCTCACCTCTGTATTTGTGGTTTTACAAAACTGGCAGGGAAACAGCAGTTTGGGGAGCAAAGATTTGCAGCAAATCCATCAAATTCAAGGTAAGTGTGCCAGGACTGGAAAAGGGGAGATATATTTCAGGAAGAGAGAAAACAAAGTACTCAGGGCCTCTGCAAACCCATTAGTCTAGTCTTAATAGAGTGTAAGGTTAAGAACAAATTACAAAAGGAAAACAAAATTAACACTACAGCAGTAAGTGGAAAATGGAATCAAATACAGAATGGCTTTATCAACAAAAGCAATATGTGCCCTTAACTTGATCTTCTTCTTTATACCTCCTTTCCTTTACCTGGACGAAAAAAAAAAGAACCAATCTAGCTGGATTTCAGTAGGGCATTTGCTACAGTATAGGGTGGAAGGCAGACATGAGCTGAAATGACAGGAGTGGTTAGGAGCATTTTAGGTGGGTAAAACACTGGGGAAAAGGAGGTGATGTGTTGCATCAAAAGGGAACTGCCACCATGGAGCAATGTTACTGGCCTTGGGAATAATTCTGTTTGCAGTAATGGCTCTAGCTCAGCAAAAAAAAGCAGCAAGAAAAAGAAGTTTGCTGATTAAATGCATTTAGAGGAATTACTCACAGACAGTGCGAGGCCCTGTTCTTTGCTCCTGCTAACAAGAATTTTTCTTATGTAGGGAGATTCAGTGGTTAGAAATGACAGAAGAAAAGACTGATCTGTGTGCATTCATCACTCACGAGGTGATTATGAAGCACAGATGTGACGTGGTCACAAAGACAACAGCCTTAAAAAGATCATTACGTGAATCTTATTGAGGATGGTGTTTACAATTTGTCAGAAGCAGGCTCAGAGCTGGCAGCGGTGCAGAGGAGCTGCAGTAATAGAGTCTGCCTCTGTGCCTCCTCTGCCCTCCCTGTGAGGGGATGTAGGGAAGTTGGCTTCTTCAGCTGGGGAGAGCTACACCTTCCCCAGAGTTTTTCTTTCAAGGGTAAGAGATCAGTCCCCAGCCTGATATTCTTCACGCAGAAGATTGCTTGGTGTCTATCCCACATGACATCCTCTCCCAGAAGCCTTCCAAGGAAGGAAGTTTAAACCCCAGGATCTTAAAAAAGGCTCAGTTCTCTGGAGAGGTACAGAAAAGCCCCTCTGAACTCAGTGTGTGACGTGCCTGTACAGACTGAAGACACGGCAATTTAATCTTCGGGTTTTCAGCATCAGGAGAGTGGCTGATGGTTTACACCTGGACAAGGTTAGTGCTGGACTAACACCTGGCTTGTGAGGAGGAAGTGAGCAGAGCTTGCTATGGCTTGTTTCTGTCAGTGGTTTCTGAGGTCTGCTTAATTTAATTGAAGGAAATGAAACTGGGGTGAGACCTCAGGCAATGATCTAATTCATCATCCTGACCCAGGGACAAGATTAAGTAAGCACAGCTCATCCCTGACAGATATTTGTTGAACCTGATCTCAACAGCCTCCAGTGACAAGACTCCCTTGGCCAATCTAGTCCAGCATTTTACAGCCTCAGAGTTAAAAAGCTTTTCCAACCAGGCAGCTCGAGTCTTCACCAACGAAAATGAATCTGCTGATTTCAGAGGCCTCGTTAGAAATGCCTTTTCACTCCAATGGCACAGTGTTCTTGAACCAGCTGTAAACACTTTTTGGCAATTTCATTCATCTTTTAGCAGTTCCGGATATATTTCTTTCCCTAGTTTGTTTATGAGATTCATGCCTTCCTCTGTATCAGAAGTCTCAAAGTCAAAACCTATCACATCTACTGCATCGCCCCAGTCCGCTAGGCGAGTTACCCTGTCAGAGTAAAGTTAGATGGGCTTGATGTGATCTTCCTGATGAATTGACATCAGAGAGTTCTTTTCAGGTTTGAAATATACATTGGGTAGGAAGCTAATTCATACACGCTGTTGCTGCCTGGAAGGCATGAGAAAAAGGATTAAGAGAGAGGCGTCTGGGGCTGTGGCGATCTGAAGGGAAGGGAGGCAAAAGAATAACATGCAGGAGTGAAAAACTGAAACGCAATGGTGAGCAAGTGAAATGCAGAAGTGAACAAGCAGTCTGCTATTAAGATTCTGGAGCTGCCAGTAGCCCCTCCAGTAAGCACCAAAAGCTCAGAGGGATGGTCTGTAAATGCTTTTACAGGCTCTAGTATCAGTGAGGCATCACATCTATACCAGGAGTGCCTCTGAAATTCATTGCAGTCTCTGACACAGCAAGAGGCTTTCAGACCAACACACTCGGGCTGCATCACTCTGAGCGGCTACTCACATTTCAGATGCTCTCACACCTCTACCATAGTCCAAAGCTTTCCTAATGTCTGGAGCACATCCCTTGGGCAGGGCTTCCAAGTGTCAGGTAAGCATTGTGTTCAAGGTTCACATGTGTTTACAACATCATCTGGGAAAACTCACCAGCTGCCTTGCTTCCTCTCATTGTACCACGGACAGGTTTATCTCCCAGGATTATTTCCTCCTTCTCCTCGTGATGTATTTCCCAAAAAGCTAAGCCCAGAAGCAGTAGTGTTACCCAGTCACAGCACATCTTGCAAGCTTTCCATTCTTTCTCAATCCATATCACATACCCGGATGCTTATTTGTCCTTAGCAGCCACAGTGTGTGGTCACACAGTAGGAGATTACAGGTCCCTACAGGAAGCAGGGCAAGCTGTCATGTCCTTCTTGCCCATACCAGCTCCATCCCTTTACCTGGGACAGGGAAGACACCTTGCCCTCCTTGTAAGAATCATAGAACCATTGAATATCCCAGGTTGAAAGGGACCCACAAGGATCAATGAGTCCAACTCCTTGCTCCACACAGGAACGCTCAAAATCAAGCCCTACATCTGAGAGTGTTGTCCAGATGCTGCTTGAACTCCGGCAGCTTGGGGCTGTGCCCACCACCCTGGGCAGTCTGTTCCAGGGCCCCAGTGCCCTCTGGTGCAGAACCTTTCCCCAACCTCTACCTGCCCCTCCCCGGACACAGCTCCATGCATTCCCTCTAGCCTTCACAGAGAGCAGAACTCAGTGCTGTCCCTCCACTCTCATGAGGAGCTGCAGCCGCCATGAGGCCTCCTCTCAGCTCCTCCAAGCTGAACAAACCAAGCAGCAGCCACGTCTAGAGTTTTTGTGGCAAAGCACACAGCCCAGACACAGGGCAGAGCTGGGACCCGCAGCCACTCTCCCTGTCACACCCCTGCAGCTGTGGGGAAGGCACATTGCAGGGACAGTTCCCAGTGAGTGCATTTGATGTGCACCTTCTGTTTTAGAGGCAAGCAGATTCCACTGTCCACACCTATGGCCACGATCTGTAAATTTTGACAGAAAACACCATCCTTTTACATTTCATATGCTCTACCTTTACGTTCCTGACTCTTCACAGTGCAGCCTGCTTTCTGGGTAGTTGTGCACCAGACAAACTGAGTACACTGCGGTTGGGAACTCGTTTCTGGGGGCTCTCAACAGACCGAAAAGCTGCGCTGACAGATTAATTCCTGTTGCTGTTTCTCAGCAGGAGCACCTCTGGCTTTCCAGACAGATTTAGAGAATCCAAGAGTTACAGGTTTCTGCCCAGAGGAGTGTAGGCCGCAGGGACACATTTCCATTTACTGTACCGTTCCTCAGAAGCAGTGGGTCTTCAGGCCAGTCTGGGGGAGTCAGGCCCTGTAGCAGGCAGCTCCCCACAGGCCAAGTGCCTCCTGCCTAGCAGGCTGAGCAACTCCTCCCAGGTGGGCTGCGATTACTACCTCCACATCCTCAGGGCAGCTGTTCCTAGAAACTCTTTTGCATTATCACTTGGACTCCTTTTAGCAAGATTTCTCATGTTTTCCAGGGACTCCTTCAGCAGCGTGGTCACCTGGGGCACTTTTCCAGCCTTACTGGCAGAGTGAGCATCTGTCTCAGGAGCCCTTGGCTCTGTCTGGGGAGCAGCTGCCACCTAAGAAATTGCTCTGCACTCGTTCCCTCTCTCCTGGATTGGAGCCTTCCAGGCCTGCCAGATGAAAGCTCCAGCTTTCCCTGACTGGTTCCCACCATCTGCAGGTAATTGCAGGCATGCATGTGGATGCAAGGGAACTGTTCTAAGAAAAAGGGAAGTCCTGCAGAAAGTCAACATGCAAAACTAATAATAATAATAATAACAACAACAACGAAAACAATTAGAGAAACTAGGCAATAGATTTAAGAAATACTGCTTGGTGCCCTAAAACTAGTAGAAATCAGGAGTCCAGCACAAAGCCTGGTGGGACAAAAGGGCACCGAGCAGCCCTGACGGGTGGCTGCTCCTCAAGCTGAACCTCCTCTCCTGCAGCACACTGCTTAGCATGTCCATACCCAGCAGCAATGACTGAAATAAGTTTATTTAAACAACTGGGTTTTCTAAAGCGCTAATGGCTCAATGGATGAGAGGAGGATGAGCTGAAAATGGCAGCAGTAACTGGGGAGGGGTGCACAGGGCGAGTCATTCTGACCATTCTTTGCTTCTGTGCTTGAAGATTCTGGAACCGCTGTGTTTTGAAACTGCCTTAAATGTACGTTCTGATCCCTGAATGCTGTGCATCTCTGTGACTTGCTGTAATGCTGGCCTTAGTTATCTGTATGGAGAGT
>PPHD01007933.1:0-22388 GCA_002909625.1 Bambusicola thoracicus
GTGCTTGACTACGGATGAAAAACTGTTACGGGATCAAGCAAGGATATGAGCCAAACGGACCGATGACTCAAATGGAGGCATAGCTTGAGGGAGGAGGGCAAGGACAATGGCCCAATTCAGCAAAGTACAAACAATCATTGCCTTTAACATAATAAAGAGTCCCAAAACAAAAGTTAAGCTTTAGCTTAAGGACTTTGCTGACACGGAGCCCACAAACACAAATACGGAGGCACTCTGATAAACGACCGGCCCCGGAGATGGCTCTTTCACAACAGTCGATATTTTGAAAGTAAAATTAATGGAAAATTCTATAGCCTGAGGAAAACTTTACGGGGATGCAGTTTGGAGGTCTTGAAAATGGCCAATAATTTCAACATGCTTCCCACCTTCTATTGAAAACTTCTGAAGAGACGTAGCCTAACTTAAAGATCACAGGTGATGATATTATTAAAAGATGCCTCTTAGTCTCGCCTGAGGTTGTGATCATTTATTACACTCCGGATCACACTGAGGAATATATAAGGTGGGAAAAGCTGGTGGCCTGGGGCTGCGGTCCTAATTGCATGCTTACACTTGCATTTCTCTATCTTTTTACTTGGTGGCATTTTAAATTGAGTGATTAATCAGCCTTTACTTTGTTATTTGCAATCTACACATTAAACACTACAGGCCAGATAAACTAGCCAACACAAATTAGCCACCTTATTGGCAGATTTATACCACTAGAGCATCTGGTCCTCCCTGAATTAATGTGTACTGTAGACAGGAACCAAGCACAAGTCTTCTTTTAAGTCGTTGTGAAAAATAGAAATATTCCTACTTTTCACTCAACTCTCTTTCCAGCTGTGTATTTCTTAAATAGGCTCTCCAAATCCAAACTGCCACCAGGCACATGACTTACCTTTGGGAGTCCTGCATGCTCAGCCCTTCTTGTGGACTAGCATTTGCATTGTGGCATGACGGTTTCAGTTGTCAGGTGCTGCACTGGTTGCTGTGGGAAAAAGCTTGGCACCACCGATGGTTTTTCAGGTAGAAAATCTGCAGAAAGTGGTTTTGCACAGCAGATAAAGCAGCCTGCTACTTCTTGCTCTGCCAAGTTGGTCCCTTCGCAGAAGTGGGACGCAGGAAATAATGATCTACAAACAACTATGTAAAATTTATTTAAAAAACTATTTAGCACTAATTCTTTATCGAATGGCAGTATAGTGAGGGAGAAGTAGGTTAGGACAGGGGAGACTGAAAAGACTTTCTGGTATTGAAGTGTGATTTAGGGTCAAAGTTCCCCTGCCAGAATGAAATAGCAATGTAACGCCCAATTTCTACCTCTGTGAAGCACTCACACATGCCACCAGGGTAAATACAGACAAGTGAAAATAGCAATCTTCCATTAATGTCTGCGGCAACATCAAACACTGGTCATACCACTTGCCAGAGGAACCCAGCAAGCTTCATGACATGTCCTTCTCCTTCAAGAAGCATCAGCAAAGCTGAACGGCATGGTGAAGAAAGAAGCAAGCTATGGAGTGGAAATGAAAACATGCTTCCTTGTCCAGGAGGGCAATACATACACAGAAAGGTCCTGAGAGAGAATGGAGGGCAGCAGAAGCATGGGGCATGGGAAGGATGACAAGGCCAGGTCTCTTGTTAGTGATGGTGCACAGTTGAAAGGACTGTTCCAGTGTGGAAGTTCACAAAGAAGACTGGGAAGAGCTGGGAAAAGGGATGCAAAACCAGATTGGGAATCAACAGGTTTGACTGAATGTTTTGCTTTTAAAAACCTGGCTCCTAATTCAAGGTGCCAAGAGACAGGTATTTTAACAGCATTTGGGTAGAGTTACACATATCGAAATACATTTAAGCCTACCCTGGTATCACTCTGACGAGAGGCGGCTTTGAAACTTCTCCTTAACATCTGTTTTCACTGAAGAAAAACAAAATAATCGTAACACTTTCAAATTTTAAGTGATCCATTTTAGTCAGTTTTTTTCCTGTTTTCTTTTTTTCCTAAATTTGCAATGTTTACCATAGCAGGTAGTGGAAAACAGCCTTTATTTATCATACTAAACATAAAGCGTTACTGTTTTTGTAATTTAGGTCATGAAACGAAAGTGTTACCAGTGTTGTTGCTTCAGGTTTTAATAATCATTGTCTACAACAAGAAATAGTTTGATTACCAAGACCTACCAATGGTCAATGATGGCAACTCGCAAATAATGCTTCACACTCCTAAACTTACCTTCCAGGATGCATTTTAATAATAACCAAAAGCTGATTAATTCTGCTTTTTTACAACCAATTATACATTAACATGTACATACACCCAATTCCAGTCACAGTGTATACATAGTTTTGGATCTGCAGCAATATGAGTTCTAACTGTATATACATGTGCAAGTCTGAATATGTCCTGAGTAATTTTAAAGTACTGTTAGTAAAATCCTGTAAATTTTAACTGATGCAAATAAAGTCCAGGTTTTACAGTGTCATGTTATTATGAAGAAGCTGTTTTCCAAAAAAAGAAATCTAGCACTCTGAGTTAGCTTTATGCATAGCTCTGAGCTCTGTACACTGCACAGTATCCACTTACAGTCTAGGTAATGAGAAAACGTGAAAAGATGCCGAATGCATTCTTCAGTAACTATTGCTTCCTTTACTGCTTAATTAACAGCAAGTGATTTGTTCTGCTTCAAAATACCCGAGTGTGGAAGACTTTTAAAGGTTTTAAATTATATTCTTTCTGCTGCATATGTTTTGTAAACATTCGAGTCACTCAGGCTCTTTAATTCTTCTGAGAAAAACTAAATCACACAGACAAACACTTAACATACACATTCTGGGAGAAAAAAAAAAGAAACAACAGTGGAGTATGAGCATTACCTTAAATACCACAATACGCTGTAAGAAATCAAAACAGGAAATGTTCCTTAAGGAGCAGCTTGGGCAGAAACCGAAAGGCTGCTCAGAAACTCTCTGTCAGTATGACACGCCAACACAGCGAACACGAGATGATCTCACACGACCATAACAAATTGTCTGAGCAAACACGAAGAAGTGCTCCCACTGAGCAGTGGATCCAAACCCAGCACGAGTGTCAGAGCTTTCGTACAGTATGAACGGCACAACTCACGAGCAATGTCTGTGTACTTCATGCCAGGAAAATGCAGGCACTAATATGAGAAGTGGGAAAGGACTAAAGCTAGCATCAGGGCATAGCAGTCTTTAGCTAGAGTTGGTTTGATGCAGCTTTTCAGGCATGAAAGAAGATACTCCTTCCTCCCCTTCATTTCTCTCACACCACAGAAGTGAAGGCACCACTGACTGTGCTCCTCTGGCACGAAGGTCCTGGCACAGAAGTTAGCTGGTCCCGTGACTGCTATAGTCAAAAACTCCTTTCCTGAAGAACGGTGAGAACTCACAGATGGTGTGTTTTGACAGAGTCGACCCCACTTTATCAATGTGCAGCGGAGATGATGGAGATTGCAGCATTGCAGTGAAGAAGCTCCTGAGGTATGTCTGTGGAATGAAATGCAACATGTAGTAAGGTTTTCTCGATCAAGTCAAATTGATCGCAAATGTTTGGAATAATTAAACAAACAGCAGTACAAAACAAAAACAAAAAACACAGAGCAACATCCCTGTGGACTGTGAGGAGGCCTTTTAGTAACCATCAGTATTTAAATCAATCCATAGCGCGCATCTGAAATGTCCATGTTAAGATAGGGAAAAACAGAAAAGAAATATTTCCCATTTTCTTTCCCTGCCAAGCTTGTTAACTGCTTTATTCTGCACTCATGTAATGCTTCTGCTAATCATGACCTGCTAATACTGCTGTCTAGCATTACAAAACACTGCAGCAGGTGCAAACCTCAAATCTATGCTGCAGGAATTTCACTACATATGGACACAAAAGGACTTCAGAATTCTTCCTCATCAAGCCTTTATGAACCTCGCGTGGAAGAGGATTTGTTTTGATCAAGGCCATCTGCACAAATATCGTATGACTTCCATATCATCCCAGAACATCAGAGCATCTTTTCACTGGCCTGCCCTCTGAACATTTTGTATTTTTAAAGAAGTCTGACACATAAGAACCATTTCCCTTCCCAAAAGTTAATATTCACCAACCGCTGCGTGACTTGCATCCATTTATATCCAGAGGAATTGTGACAGATGTATATTAATACAAAGTTAGCTTTCACAAACCTGATGGGGTTTCCTTTGCATATGGGTTGAATTATTACAATCGTTTAGCATAGTTTAATAAGCCATAGCTATAAATTCTGAACAGTCACAGTAGGTAAGATGTTGATCGGGCAGGTGATAAAACATTACCAAATGTCACCCAAATAGCTGCAAGGGAAATCTCATCTTGAACACAAGGATAAACACCTTTGCTCTGTACAGACTGACCACCAGAAAAAGGTGATTTGAGAAGTTATTCACTAATCTGGGATGCGGTGGGAAATACGTCTACAAGACAGAGCAGCACAATAACCTACAAAAAACGCAAGGTTTAGTCATCTGAATGCAGCAACTTCTGGGTTATGAAAGAGGGCCGTTCAGGAAGCGGTCCTAAGTTTTTTACTTCTCAAGGAGAACTTCTCCATCATATAACAGCCTGTTATATATTTAAAGTGCCTTGGAAACCAGCTATATTAATATCACAGAACGCAGGATAACAACAACAAAAAGTAGCAGCTGGCACGTAAGGTATTCTCTTGGCAGCACTGGTGGATTTTCTTTTTTATTCAGATCTCCCACAGGTTGTATTAGAGCTCATGAAAAATATTCATTACAAAAATACCTTCAAGATGAATTCCAACAGCCTAAGAGGTAATTTAAAGTGAGCAACAGATGTCATATCAGCATTTGTCATAATTAGTTCAGAAAGTAGGGCCCTTTAAAGCAGTCCCAATCCAGTAATGCCTGAAGGATGAGTATGGTGGAAAATCAAATGTAAAACATAGCATACCATTAGAGTTTTAGCACTGTGCTGAAAAGTTACTGCAGTAATTTCAGTTTATGGCTACTGAAGGCTCAAAGGTACCAAAATTTCTCACTGGAGACATTGTAAGACCTATTGCATTCACCTCGGTATGTATGGCCAGATAATTGACTGTCATGCCTTTGCTGTAGAGCCATTATTCATTGTTTTGGCACAGCAGCTCTAACGGAAGAGCAATAAATAAATAAATAAAATCCCGCTGCTATAAGCGTACACTTATCTGACAGGACAACGCTAGCAACAGCAGGGATACTTATTCTCCCAGATCTGCACGCAGGAGATGCTCTGTGAATATCACAGATTCTTGGAACATGAAGAAGATACTTGGGAAAATGACAACAAGCAGACTATACCAGATCATGATGGAATTCATTTTCTGTGAAGGTTTCCAGCCATATGGCTTGGCATTATGTGCTCTTCAACAACCATTTCTGAACAAATTAGCCCTCTTTTAAATCCCATATCTGCGTTTGCCCTTGTTTGCAATGCTGATATGTTAGCACAGCACAGAGCTGATGTGCCCTTGACACAAAGAAGCTGTTGCTTCAGTGCAATTAAGGCTGCTCTGCCCAGATACGCTGATTAGGAGTTAATTCCCATAGATGGAAAACAGAGCTCACACAATTAGTGTGTATGCTCCTATTACAGGGCTGAGGAGAGGCAGTGAGGAGGAAGGTTGCTCTGTCCTGTCTGCTGCAGCATGGACAAAGTTGAAGAATGTGGTAGGAGAAAATAAAGAGAACTCCTTACTGGTGCATGGAAACAAGCTTCCCTAATTCAGATAGAACAGAGAATGAGGGTGACAGCAGGCAGGGAGAACAGCAGGGGCACATCAACAAGGAGCACGGAGAGAAAACTTTGCTGGAGATGGGGAAGGGACTCAACGTGGACTTTGTGGCAGCCCAGGAGGCCACTGGAAGCTGCTGGAGTGGCAGCAAGGCTAGATGAGATTACCTCCTCTGCTGGGACCCAACGAGCAGGGGGAGAGTTGTTTTCAGAGCTTTTGTATTAAGTCCACTTTCAGCAGCAGGTATGATTTTTCTCTGTTTACAGAGCAGTGCTGTTGTTTGTGTTGAGTTAAAACCAGGTGGGAAGCACTCTGGTATCTTTTGATGTGCTTCCCTCAAAAAAAAAAGTCTTTGATGCTGGCAAGCTCAGAGTGCCAACATAGGAACACGTACAGGTCTTATATAAATTAATGCTGTGACATCCTACCAGCCCTTTATAAATAGCATCTAAATCATTTTTCCTTGTATGAAAAGCTCTATTTTATAGCAACTCCACTTTTGCTAGGCTTGCATGATTAACTTTTAAAGGAAAAAAAACTACACAAATGCTACAAATACTCTAAATGTCATGTCTCACTCATTTTTGCCTGTTAGCCTTTCAGGCCTACAGTCATTTGTTCCACGTTTAGAATCAGTATTCTTCAAAACGTGCTTAGGAGTTTCTGCTAACCTGCTATGTTGTTGGTTTACCAGAAAACATCCTAATTGCAAACCTGTAAAGGTCTCAGTGCGGGGGTACAGCACCCCAGCAGTACAGCAGGAGCATAAAATGGGTAACTTGTCAATAGCCCATACTGCTTACTCAGCCTAAACATACATCCAGGAACAGCAGTTTACAGAATGGAAAAACTCTTGGCGAGACTTGTAAAGATAGAAAGCCATGTTAAAAAAAAAACAAAAAATCAAAATAAGAAAAGCAGCATTTTTCCTCTCTTGGCACGTATTATAATCTTAACAGACTTTATCTTCAAATTTATGCTGCCATACTTGCAAGCTTTCATCTTGCGTTCCAAGCAATAGGAAGTGAAGCAAGACAGGAGAAAGTCAGGAGAGGCCCAAAGTTTTCTTTTCCTTTCCTGGTTTGAGTAGCTTTCCCTCCAGTTTAATTATGCTAATGGCAAAATGGTAACCATTTTGAAAGCTTATTAAAAATTATTATTTTAATAAGGTTCACTTCTTTATCAGTAGGCCAGTGTTCATCTCAGGCTTGATCCATCAGCACAGCAAAGTCATTCTAATGATTTCTGCACTCCGTCACGATGGAGGGACATCATAATTTTATATACTTTAACATAAATCCATAACTTAATTTAAAGTTATTAAAGTTATTACAGTCAAAAAGCTTCCATGCAAGTGAAAGCGTTCTTATCATCCTTTCAGTTGTGTCATATTAAAGGAGAATTCAGTTCGATGACATTGTTCTCATAATCCATTACAAACAGCGACAGCCTCAGAGACCAATAGCGGAGCTTAGGAAAAATTGGATTTTTCATTAAACTTTGGTCGGTTCCAAATCTCATCAACTCCGATACTTCCAGAAAGTGAAGGAATTTGGAACATTCCCCCCCCTGCTGCTGTTTCTAGCAATTTCCTCCAAAAAGAACCCCCCAAAAACCAGTTTTAAGTTCTTTCAATGGAAGACTTGGCAATTAGCATACTAAATATCGCCCACTGGTATCTGACAGAGCTGATAGCACCACAGATTTTCATTAGATAAGCCTCACCAAGCTTTGGGGATTTCTGAAACAATTGCTTCTTTTTCTCCCCTTTCTTTCAGCACCCACACATCCACCTGACAGTGAAAAATCTCTGCCCCAAGGTCACAGAAGGTCATCAGAGGCAGAGGCAGGAATAATTAACTTGCTCATCTAACTTTTAGCATCGGCTCATCTCTCCCTTTAATATAGATGCTGGCTTCCCTCGGCATCAATCACGTAATTATTCTGTTGACTAGTGTTAAGTGCTGCAAGCTTTAAATCAAATCTTGATTTGAATTATTCATAGAGCAAAGCATATGCAGGTATCAGCAGCTGTTTTCTATAGCAAAGATATCTGATTACAAAAAAAAATAAGAGTGTGAAGTACATCCCTGTCTCTGGAAATCCGCATTATACCACAATTATTGCACCGATTTCAGAGAGAACGCTCACAAAGTCAGCTATTCCTGAGGAAGAATCCGTCCCGGAACGAGGAACGTGCTTAGCTGCCAATCTGCCGTCACAAAAGTAAGGATCTGCTCAGAAGGCAAAGCCTGCTGCAGGAGCCCCTCGTTACTGCAGGAATCAGCCATCTCCTGCCTTTGTCTCCTAGAAAGAAACTGTCAGCCATATGCAAAGGAAAATGAACATTTGGGGGCCCTTTCCCAAATTAAGCAACTTTCTCTATTTTAGACCATTCGCCGGTGTCTGGATGAGGAGAGAAACAAAGACTTCAAGGGAGGATTTTCAAATACGAAGCGCTAGAGAAATGCCAGCCATCATCACTAACAATAACCTCTACTGACAGAAAAAAGCCTGGCTTAAACGACTCTGACAGGAGATGGTGTCTCGTGGCAACTTTAGGTTGGCAGAGGGCCCCGTCTGGGGTGATGCTATATACAGAATCCAAAGAGATCTTAGGTCTGCCCAACAAAAATAGGATTCAAACTCCTAATTGGATCTGCTTCTACTGTGCCTTGTTGGTTTCTTGTTGCTTTTTTTCTTTTTTTCTTACTGGCAAAAGTCAGAGGGAATCAGCAGGCTGCCAAGAGAGGAAAGCTGTGGTTGCAACCAGCTCGTATCAAGTGTGGAACAAAGGAGCCCTTAGCAAGAGCTGGCTCTGCCTCCTGCGGGACACAGAGATCACATCGTAAACACCAATAGGACTGGATTACCTGGGTCAGGAGTGGAGGACAGGGATAGGAAGATTTATAGGAACGGAGTTCCAAGGGACCAGGTTCTCCAAATTCTGCCAAAGATCCCAACTTTATACAGCGAGGGGTACTTGAGCTGCCCAAACGGAGGCATTCCAGCCAGCCAGCAGTTCCAGCAGGCTTCTCTGCAAGGATAGCTTGGTCCTCCAGGACACGATTCAGTTCATCACAGCAAAGCTTCTGCCCTGTGTTCGCCACTAAAGCAATCTCCCCTTCCCCGAGGGACCTGCTGAAGCTAACCGGCTAATTAGGTGTGAGTAATTGCCAGCATAATGCTCTGATTGCTCTCTGAAAGTACTTTCAGATCCATTTCTGGATTTGTTAAATATGAAGGAGCAGGGAAAGAACTGGCAGGCAGCAAGAATATGAAATAAAGGTGGCACTGCTTTGCAGTAAAACAGCATGGAAGTATGGGGGACCGTACACAGACTACGATGAATATCATCACCTCCAGCCGTTCTCCATCCAGCAGATAGAACTGCTCATGAGTGTTTTGGCCTTCTCTGATTTTGCTTGCTTTGTTGCTGCTGTTGTTGTTTTTAAAAAGAGGAAAATATGCGGCTTCGCTTCTTTTTCCCAGCAGTTTGACATACATTATAAGATATCCTGAAGCAGATCTCTGTAAAATATGTGAGCAGGACAGCAGGTGATATCAATACCTCAGGTTGTATTTCGAGCCCTTCAGGACATATCTAATGTCACCTCAGTATCTGTACGCATTCATCTCCTGCACACACCCCTAGGTCATTATGTGCAGCTGTGATTTCATAACAGAGAGAAAAGACTTCGTGCCTGGGAGACTACCCTGTGCCTAAAGGATCTTAGTTCTGTGAAATATATGGAATGAAAGCTTCTAGAATTACAACATGATCACCAGGGCCGGTATCTGTTGCTGAAAGACCAGGCAGGCTGGCTGAATTCTCCTAACAAAAACGACAGCGTGAGACACTATCAAAGTTCTGCAGAGCTTCCTTGGGAAGTCAGAGGTAATAAATGCCTGCAGAATTTATCTGTCCCATAGGTATCGCAGGCCTTGCTCTGGTCTCACATGGCTTGTGCAAGCACAAAGGGGATTCTTCAGGGGAATGAAGACAGATTCAAAACTGTCTAAAAATGACAAGTCACAACTGCTAGCCAGAATATTCAGCAGAGGGCTGTCTCCTTCAGACTGGCAGACATTAATTAGGCTCGGGGCTGGATTAACTGGCTTCACATTATACAAGCCAGGAATAAAGGACTGCCTTGTTTTAATCAAACCCTTCCTGTTCACTTTGATTAGGCCTAATCAGAGGCGAGACTGTTTACAGATAATAATACCTAGCAGTTAGGCAGAAATGAAGGCCTTCCCAAGCAGGTATTGCCTCATCCTATCCTATACTTGCATACCTCATACCTATACACCCAACTTCACACAGCAACAATTTGCCCCCAGAATGGAAGCATACCCGCGTCAAACTTCCAGATGCCTCCTCAAGACACTTTGCTCTCATGTCCTCTTATCAATGGAGGAAAGAAAACCTGAAAGCACAGGAGCAAGCGCTGCTGGGGAGGAAGCAGGCAGACAGCTGAGAGGGGAGCAGAACGTGTTGCAGTGCAGGCAGTAGCGATCAGCTGCTGTGGCAGGCTGGCTGTGTTTCCTAAGAAACCCCTATTTAGGGGTTTCCCTTAACACAAACAATGTATTTTTCTTTAATAAGCTAGCAAATATCTTGCCAATTAGACTGTGATACAGACATGCAAGCTCTTAGCTTCTTAGAGCAAACTTGTTTGTTAAGGAACTACATAGGAGGAGATATGACTGAAAAATCCCGTCAAACAGTGTAATGTCTCTCATTTGTTAGGGAACACACTTACTTATGCTGGATCTATAAAAATAGGACATTGCTTTCATAGCAAAGAATTTAGCCGTTGCTTTTGTTGCAGCTACCAAACGGACCTATGGAGCCTTGTGTACTTGGCTGCTGTAAGGCACTGCAGTGCCACTGATGCAGCAACCTGCGCTGCTGGTGGACCTAACCCAGGGCTAAGAGAGAAGCAGCAGTTCTATCCACACCTTCCCTTTGGGCACATTTAGAGGTACCTAAATGACTCTGGAACCAAGCTAGAAAGAATTGAGATCTTCAAATACCTGAATTCCATTAATAAAAGAAAACAGGACTTGCATGTTAGCCCCTTGGGAAATTCTGTCTCTGTTTTTAAGCCCAGCACGTTGCAGATTCCTTGAATCAGGATTACAGTTTCCTCCATAACATCTCCAGAAGTGTTTGAGTGCCACTAAAATTTAATTGTACCCAGGTTGGCACTGGAATTTACTTGAATGCATACACCTTTTTGAATTTTCCTAAGGTACAGCCATTCTGAGAGATGCCAGTTTTTACGATTCAAAGTGAAATCGCTCTCCTAGGTTTTCAAAATCCAAACTATTCATTATACCTATTTAGAGCATTTTTCTGTGCAAGTCTAATGGCATGAGCACATTATGTTGAATTACTATTATGCTGCATCGAATTAACTGCCGAAGTCAGTCTACTTCCCAAATTACAACCTTATTCTACCTGAAATTCATTTAAATCTACAGGACTTAATATTTCTTACAACGTCTACATGCTAAAAGCTCCTATTCATCGGCTTTAAGTAACTCCAATGAAAAAATGGAATTGTAGGCTGGCAAAAAAAAAAAAAAAAGAAAGAAAGAAAGAAAAGGAAAAGATAAAGCCAGTAAGGACTATGATTTACAGGTGGTCCATCAGTGTGATACTGCTTTGGGAAGTAAAGGGCCATAAAAAAAGATCAAAAAGACCCAGCTAGTGAAGGAAACCAATCTTTTGTCTGGAGCACAACTCACAACAAGTCCTGTCAAAATCTATTCAGAAAGAATAACAACAGAATTGATTTTATCACGCATCTCCGGGTGAGCAGCGGCAGCGTGTCATCTGCTGGAGTGGCCTTGGCAAACAGCTACCAAAGCACTTGATATGCATCACCCTCTGCTTCCTTTGGTGAAATCGTATGCTGGAAAATGACTGATACTCTTGCTTTGAAAAGGTGCAGCAATGAGTTCAAGCCAGTGTCCTTGGTCTAGCACTCCCTTTATTCATCTACCCACATCTGAATGCGGAGAGCCATTATTGGAGACCGATCAAGGCGCACAACTACAGAACTTGATTTGCAGCAGGACGCCAAGAGATTTATTCAGAACTGACAGCAAAACACATAATGATGCGGAGCTAAACTAGAGTTCATACTGCTGTCCCGTGTTCAGAACTTCCTAAATCAGAACAAACGTACCTTATCTTTTGATACTCTAAAAAAGAAAAAGAAAATAGGCCCCAGAGCTACGCGTTCTATTTAATTGTTTGCAACAGAGATGAACTTTTTTTTTCTTTTTTGAGGTAGGACCTGAAATTGTACACCTTAAAAGAGGAACACCAAAGTTATTGTAAAGGTATGGAAGTTATCTCTAGCAAGCTCTGAGAAACAGGGTTTCAGACGTGATCTTGAATGAGCCACTGAGTTGGAGCAAAATGAGACCAAGGGGTTGCTTGCATTTACTGATCCTTCTTCATCTAGCAGCATGTTCTGATCTCATTCATAAAACAACCCCAGGTTTTTATTTCACTTCTTCCAAACTATCATCTTTCTCTTCTACTGCTATTGTAAGACTAGCACCATTTGCTGTGGGCCTGGCTGAGATTCCATGGCTTTTAATCAAAGTAAGATTTTATTGGTATGGAATCAACTGCTGATGCATGCAACGTCCTAATTTCTATAATTTCTACTTACTTGTATCTAGCGGATCTAATCAATCAGTAGAATGAAATGTACTTCCCCTTCAAAGCCAATGTGACCTCACACAAGAAGCAGCGACACCCAAAACCAATGAAATGCTTTACTGCTGAGAGCTGCTACAGCTTCCCTGTGAGGGCTGCCACTTCAAAGAAGAGGAGCCAGGTGCCTTCTGCAGCCCTGATGATGTGCTGAAGGCCCTAAACCTGACATGGGAAATTGTTCTCCAGTGGTTAACTGCAAATGTTTGCTGTCTGTAGGCATGGCAAGACTTCAGTGTTGTCGCCAAAAAGCAGTTAGCTTTCTTTCAAAACATTTTTAAATAGGTATATTAGAGGTTATGAAAGGCTCTTGGTGCAGACTGACTACACTTAATCCAGAAACTTGTGCTTGACGTGGGTTTCACATCTCACCAATATCCACAATTTGGTCCCCCTTCCCAAACACACGTGCTGTTTTCCTCTGTGGATGCATCTGTGCTCTTTTCTTCCTGTGCTTTTATTACATTCCTGTTCCTCTACTGGGAAATTAAAATCATCGCTCTAAAATGTAGTTCAGACTATGAGTATGAAACAGTCTTCTTGAGGATTATCAAACGCTGCCATTTGCAGCAGCTTGCTTTGCAGTAGTCGTTGTATGGTATGCAGTCACGTCTGCAACAAAAGGAAAAGCTTCCTTTTATCTTTCAGTGATTATCAAATGTATTCTGCATGCTTTCTGAAGTCCATCTCGCTGAGATGCTTCTAAGAACAGTATTTACAAGTGCACTGTCATAGGCAAGCATTCAATCTGTAAGAGCCAGGCTGGTGAGCAGTCGGCTTTAAAGCCCTTCTTAAAAAGCTCTGGTATTAGGGATGTTGTTGTAAGCTGATCCCAGAGCCTCATAATTTCCTTTTACTGGTCACTTTGAACCGATACATATTCAATAGCTTTGAAGGGCCTTTGAGACTGGTGTCAGTGTTAAGAAAAACAGAAATGACCAACTGACCACACTTGACAGGGTTTTTGCAACACAAACATCAATTCACCTGTAACTGGCACGAAGCTGGTTCTCTCAGTTAACAAGATTAAGGATGCACTGTGAAAAAGGACTGGCAGGATGCGCTCACATTCTCTGTCTCCTCTCTCATACTGAATATTCAGACGATGAATCACCTCTACTTCCTTACAATGTTTCTGCCCTCACGACTTCAAGGAAAACCTCAAGGAATTAGGTGTTAAACTGGCCTGAGCACATTCAGTTTGCTCAAATCTGTGGACACGTATTCTGCCATGTTTTCTCAGGTATCTCTTTTGCTACTTCACACTGAGGTGCGCACTCAAACCAGTAATCCATTGAAATAACAATAACAAATTAATATTTGATGAAAGGTGCTAATTCCGGTATTTTGTGCTCTCCTTAAGAAGCGGATTCTTGCAGTCACACAAAAAGAGCAGAAAGCCATTTCAAAGGGAACAGTTGGAGGGGCTACAGCTTTAGAGCTGCGTACAAAAGAGTTATCGCCTTCAAAGGAAGGCAAGTCAGAATACAAGTTAGGAACAAAACAAAGCATTTGCCCTCTAAGTTAAAGAATCTCACTCCAGAAGCTTAATTGTGACAGGGGAATAGCAATATTTCTGTTTAGCTCAGTCAGTGCCTGTGTTGCTTTCAGCACCCAGTTCTCTCTCAGGACCGGACAGAATAATTGAATAATGCAGTTCATACAAGATTTATTTCTAACTCTTGCTTTAACACCTATCATTGAAAAACTCCTCATCAGACACCAGGAAGTTAGGAGGTTAAGGACAATTGCATTATTAATTTTAAATAAATTGAGCGTGTCTGTGTCTTTTTTTTTTTTCCTCCATTTTTTTGGACAGGACAATGACAGAAAGATGTATGTGCTCCTTCAAAACTGAAAGTGGATTTGCTTTACTGTACTGGTACAGGTTGACTTACTTTTATTCCCTGAGCTCTGCAAGGAGCAGCAGAAGGAAATGCATGACTCCTACCAACTGTTGTGCTGTGTGCTGGCGCATCACCAGTCAGGCTTTTTGTCTGTTGTCCCTTGCTGTACACAAAGAAACCTGAGGAAATGCAGCAGTGGGGATAGGGAAAGTGAAACAATTAACAGAGAGGAGACAGGCTGAGTTCTGAGGGGCTTTTTCTTGTTTGCTTCCCCTTCAAGTAACAACCTGCTGGGATTTTGTCAGCTTAGCAGTCGTGCTTTTCTGAGTATGCTGGTTACAGCAGGAGTAGAAGAGAAAGGCAGTGGGTCCATGGCTGCAAGGCTTCTGAGCAAGGAGTCAAGAAACACGACCATCTACTACGTTGGTGTAGGCATTTACTTGCACACTCTTTCCTGGCTGGGCAATGGTTAAACGGGGCTAACACTGATCTGCCTTACTAGAACAAAGGATGCATCCATGAGAAGAAGAGAATTAAGCAGGGAGCGATGCTAATCGTTTCCCTGCAAAAATGCAATATCCAGGGCAGCTGGCATTCTGGGAGAACCTTCTACTGTCAGCCACAGATCTAGCAGCTCCCCAATAGTAAATGGTACTCTGCAGATAAAACAGAAACAGATACACTCACTGGGCAGCATATCTCCTGTGACGTGTGCTTCCTTTAAAAAGTTTCTGCTTATAAACTGAAAAAGGATGTGTACACCTTCTGATTTCATCAGGGAAAAAATGGGATCCTATATCCTTATTTACTGGTTTCTAATTGCGTGAAAGGATAGATACACACTAACTTCTACTCATTAACTTTAATCAAAAGAATTCTTGGCTGTTTCACTTAAGGCGGATTTAATCAAGCAAGGTTGGCTCTGAAGTGAAATTACAGCCTTCAGACTGCGGAACAATTAATTTAGAGTTTTGCCCTGCAACAGGCCCCTGATGAAATACTAAATTAATAGATCGCAACAGGGCACTTAGGACAGGTAATTTTAAGCACAAGTTAGGTGCTTATTCTCATGATGTATAGGTGAGAACCCTGTGCCAGTTTGCAGGTTATTTTTCAGAAGCTCTATGGAAATATATGACATCGGTCAGAAGATTACGTGATACCAACAAGCATCAAAATAAAGGTGTTGACACTGCGAATATGTATCCTGTATATCAAAGAACCACTCTCCAGGTTCATCTCACAGTAAAAGACCACACATAACGTGCCCTTTCTTACCTACAATGTATTGTGAAGCTTTTGGTTATTAAGCACTTGTACTAGCTAGGGGAAAAAAAAAAAGAAAGAGAAATAAAGAACCTAATGTTTTACATAAACTTTGAATTCATTGTGATTTTAAATCGAAATCCTCATAATCTGGGGGCTCCCTGAAGTCTTTTGCTCAAAGTAACATCACTCTTTTTCCAATGAAATAATATGCCCACTTCTTAACTCAAGGTGAAACAAGGTGATGCTGCACGGCAATCTCAAAACAAAACAGCCCTCCCAAAAGATCCTCGCCAGCATTTCAGCTGCACTGAACACAGCCACAAAAGCCCTCCTGCCATTTTCAGTACTTCTGCTCCTGTTGTGGCTAGAACCTGAAAGGTGCAGTGTAGGAAATAAACAAACTCTTCCTTAACAGCTATGGGTCCCACAAAGGATATTTTGGCCAAATGGTTTCGTAATTAGGCACAAGGAAAAATTTCCCTGACTGCAGCCAAAGGGAGGCAATTAAAACAGATGTTGAGATACATGCAATAGAAGTAGCTCTCTGCTGTACGTTTAGCTAATTCTGAAGTTGAGGAGTAGTTTTGCTCCTACAAGAACTCCCAGTCTGCCTAATTTCCCAGATCAGACCGAGTTGCAATTTAGCTTTGACATAAAGAAAAGGGCCTGTGAGGCCATTTCAGTAACCCACTGCTAATTCCAGCAAGTACTTTAGAAAGGTGTTTGACTGAAATGAGAGCTTCAGTTGTTTTATCTTTTACACAGGTGTGCTTTGGATTTTGAATTTTCATTTGCGTGCATACTTGGAAAAAAAATGTGAATTAAATGAGAAACTGCTTCTCCTCACGGATGCTGCTGAAGAATGCCCTGGGCTAGCCAAAGCTCTACTGTTCCACTCCAAAATTAAGCCAAGAAGTCCAGGAAAAACAACACAAAGCCTGTTCAAAACATATAAATATCTAATGTAAAAGCTGAAAGAGGAGAGTAATTTCTTTGTTATCCACCACAGGGATGACAGCACTACTAATGATCTTACAACATGGGATGTTTGTTCAGAACACTATTAACAGACTGGTATTTGTCAGGCTGTCACATACTATCAGTCGATCAAATCAGCTTGGACTTTGGATAAGAACATACATTTTTGTTGGCCTAGAAGTTGAGCTTTGCTTTAAAAATGCTGTGTTAACTGACTAGCTCTTGCCTAATCATCTGAAACAATCAAATAAGCTCTTAAATGATATTATTACTGGAATAACATCACCTGTGAGGCTTGCAAGAGATTTTTCAGCAAATCAGGCTACGTTATAAGCCAAGTGTATAAACACTAGCCATGTCTCTGCTCATTATCAAGGTCTGACTTCCCCACCTTCTATTTGATGGAACTCCCACATGAGAAACATGCCCCCTTCAAAAGGCAAAGTCCCTTACAGAGGCAATCCATCCTCTTTCTGCTTTCAGGTTAACCCACTGGCATATGCTCACGGTTCATCGTGAGAAAGTAAAAGCAAGCATTTTAAATAGAAACAGTTGCCTGTGCCACGTGCATTATCACACGCTCTTTGTCTGCCAAACAGTTTCCCAGTATAATTCAAGATGTGCTTTGAGTCTGCAAAGGTTTATGTGACTTTGGAAACAACTGCAATATAGGTGGTTTCTTCCACTGCTTTGCCAAGGAAGCTGCAGCTACATTATCTGAAGCTCATCAGCTTTTGGTCTGAAGTGCAAAGCCAGAGCAGAGCACTGCAAAAAAGCACAAGGAATAAAATTAAATGCCAGGAACAGAGATCCAAGCTAAAGGCATTTTTGCCATCTTCATGAACTGGTGACAAGCTTATGGCATCAAATTCCTCATGGCAAGGATGGTAATGCTTGGTTCCCTGTCCTCTTTATATAACTTTCTCTTGACCACTGGAGATCTTACATTTCTCTAATGCAGAAAGATTTGCCAGGATTACTGATTGGCACAGCCCAGCACACTGCTACCTGGCATATGGCAAAACATATTCATGTAAATTATAATATTTACAGAATATACTGGTAATAAAGTTTTAATGACACAATTTGGCTAAAATAGATACAACTTAAAGCTAAAAACCAGCCATATTGAGAGCTACAATTACTACATGATCGTGATCAAAGCATCACTATACACAGGAGTTTTAACATTCAGAAACACTACAATAAAGTCGGTTAGCAAATCAATAGAAGGTCAGAAAGATTGAGGGATTAAATTTCTTACTGGAACAAAAATATGCAAGTTGAGTACTAGACTGGAATGTGGCCATGCCTTTATGCCCTCTGTGGAGGACATGAAACACAGAAAAGATTACATTTTGTGCGATATGTAAGACAACCTCACATCAAAAGTCAGTGGGGGGATGTTTTGTTTGTGAGTCAAAGAGAAGGTGAAATACATGGGAAAAAAAAACATCAAGACATGCAAGAAAGGATGCCAGTTGGAAGCAAAGCAATATACTTTTATATTACATTTTCTAAAGCTCTCCTTAATACTATTTCAGCTCTACAAAGAAAGTAATTCTTTATGACTTGCATGATGAAGTAATCCTCATGTGGATACAAAATAGTTGTGGACTGTATGCTTTAGTCTTTGTTTCCTCCTTTTCTTTCCCCAAACCCCTTCTCCTGCTCTCAGGCTGCAACAAAGTGTACATTAGAATCATAGAGTCGCATGGATTGAGAAGGACCACAATGGTTATCCAGTATCAACCCCCTGCTGTGTGCAGTGTCACCAACCAGCAGACCAGGCTGCCCAGAGCCACATCCAGCCTGGCCTTGAATGCCTCCAGGGATGGGGCATCCACAGCCTCCTTGGGCAACCTGTTCAGTGCATCAACACCCTCTGGGTGAAAAACTTCCTCCTAATATCTAACCTAATTCTCCCCTGTTTCAGTCTAAAGGCATTCTCCCTTGTCCTGTCGCTATCAACCCATGTAAACAGTCGTTCTCCCTCCTGTTCATATGCTCCCTTCAAGTACTGGAAGGGAGTATAGAAATATAAAGAGCTGAAGTTTTACAGGAGTCAAGACTGTGCCATCCGCACAGCACTGCAGAACAAACCAAAAGAAACAAACCCCAACCCTCTGTCAACCTTGCCCTCCATAAAATTAAGCTTTCAAATGAAAGAAAAACACGCTCCAAACTGGGTTATAAAATAAAGCTCAGAGATGCCTATATATTGCATTCCTTCTGTCACGAGCTATTTGGTTATAGTAACTATGATAAAATAGTAAATCTTCAGATAACAAACTGCGTTTCAAGTAGCAAGTTGTTTTTTCTTAATCTCGTCTTGCATAGAGACCATCTGTCTACAGTGAACACTTACCTCATCCGCAACCTTTCCCCCCTAAATAAATGCACCTCCCGTGAACATCTCTAAAGAGATGTCCTTTTTTTTTTTCCCAGACTAGGATTTTTTAAAGGCGTGCTTCATTACTTCACAATCTACTGCTGCCATCTCCTGTGTTAAATGAAGCAGCAACTAACTCCATACTTACAGGTAGGCTATTTAAGTGTGATCGTATGGGAACGGTTTCCGTTGGTCAAGCAGACAGTGCTCCACCTAAATACACTTCACAGGGCCGTGAGAAAGATGCCATTACCTCTAAGTGACTCCGTCGCTCTGCAATCACTCGTTCATCCTTGTTTCCAAAGAGCTTCTTCGGAGGGAATTCTAAAGTTGCAACCTAGAGGATATTGAAGGATGAAACGGCGTTATGAATGACAAGCTAAAATGGGATAATTCTCTTTAATCTACAAAGTGCCTGGAAAGAAGAGAAAGCCAGTCAGGAGCTACAGTATATGCTGTTAGCAAACATCCCACCATACATTTCTACTGACGTTATGATCTGGTCCGTAACGCTGCTAAAATAACAACAGATTTGGTCGTACAAGAGAGACAGGAAGCAAATTTAGGAATTAGATGTCACACTTCTAATTATTTTCTTTTGCTACAGCAAATTGGATCTAACATTATAACATCTTCTCAGAAGTGAGAAAGACCTCTTCAGGAATGTTGCAGTTTTTATAAGATCTCACTCAGTCTCTTAAAAACTGTGGTCTCCAACTGCATTGTCATTTAACCTGTTCCTCTTCTCTCTTAGAGCACAAACAACATTCTTGCATCTAAAAAGCCATCAGGACTTTATGCTCTGAAAGACAGCAATGCCAGATTGCCAGCTGATTCCTGAGTAGAACTTGAGGCATCTCCATGGAGCCTTAAACTACCGCAGTTACCTTCACAACAGGGCAAGAAGGAGCGTGCACATCCATGGTGAGGATAACAACTCAACTGAGTTCAAACACATTCAAATGTGTGTCCACAAAGGGAGGGGATAACTTCAACTTCTAAAGGAAGTCCACATAAACATGCAAAACTCTATTTATCACATTAAAAGTGAGAACAAGGAAGGAACAGAACACCTAAAAATGGCTGTTCAGATCTGTTCTTCTAGGAGTTCAATACAGAGCTGTTCGAAGCTCTGTTTTTTCATTTCTTTTTTCATCCTGTAGGAACTGTAGTAAGCCACTCTAGTAAAGGACACAGCAAGAGAAGTGTATTCCTTTCTTGTACATCAGCAAACACAACATTTCAACAAATTCCAGACAGCTATTATTAGAAAACACACTCACGACTCCAGAGGTGGTAACAAGCACCAGTAAACTCAGTCTGTTAAACCATGGGAATGGTGCACAAGTCCTCTTCACACAGTGCATGTTTGCATTTTAAGGCAGTTCAAAACGATTTCTTTCTAGCTCTCACTGCAGATAGAAATATGCAACCTCACATCACTATCGCTGGAGCTGTTTTGCAGGCAGAACCCAAGGGTAAAGAATGCCTCGTGCACGAATTCCCCAGGCTATATGATAATATTGAAATAATAAACAAGATGCATCATTTCTGGCATATATACGACTGTAGAGAATTTATCTGGTTACTGGGAGCTGTAGTACACTGAATTAAATGAGGAACCTCATTATTAACATTGAATGTAGCTATTCTTAAAGACAGAGGAATTCCGCAATACAGATAATTTATCCCTACTCTCTGGTTGAACTCTGACATGGATAATTTTAACAAAGTGTCTTCAAATGAGCAGCATCAACTGACGTGGAGCATCTGAGGAGGCAGAAGAGATGTCTGTTTTACATCAGATTTGTCGACTGGACCCAATTATATTCCTCAAGTTTCTCCAACCACGTGTGCCTGCTTCTTCACGTTGGCAGGACAAGCAGCATATGGTCAAATAGTATCCTGTAATTATGTCCTTGGGACTTATTTTCACCGCATTACTCCCACCTTAACCTATACAGAAATGTACATGCTAATGTTTTCAAGGGCTTCCCAATTCCACCCCTGCAGAAATTATATATTATCAAATTGTACCGAATCATGTAACTGTTAGAAACAAGCAAGATAAAACAGCTACCACCAGAATCCCCTCCTGGCCCTAGAGAGACTGGTTTTCAGTTTATTTCCTAATAAATATTTATTTATAGAATTTTAAAATAGTGCCTGTTAAGTAGAGGCAGATTTGCCCAAATGAAAAGCAATGTTACTGCTAGCACTTCCTTAGACAAACCCTATACAGTCAAAGTCTTACATCATAAACTAAGAATGATTAATGAAGTTTGATTTTAATAGGTTTTGAGAGACTCATTCAACAATGCTTTGGGATGAGCAATGGTCTTCAAGGTGTTTTCAAAAGTTGCTTGCCTTTTTTTTTCTTTGCGATGCACAAATCTCTGAAACCAATACAACTGAAGTTCACTATTGCAGTCATTAATTTAATATGCAACAGAAACATCTCAGCCAACCTTGCTCTGAAGCATTGCAACTTACAACGTGGACCTAAAAGAAAATCATAACTTCATTGCTGGACCTGAATATTTCAGGCTTGGAGAAGGATATTTAACAAAAGCCTACATCCAGACCAAAATGCCACTGAGCCAAACTATATTAGGTACACGTATGCATGTTTCTTGTGTTTCCAATACACATGTTTACAGAGTATACCAATCTATGTACCTGGAAAGACCTTGCATTCTGCAGAGGATACATCACAAAAAAACTGATTATCTACAGCAGTCACCACCGGTATGGGGCTGGATGCAGAAGGTGCACAGCCTTGGGTCTTCTGGAATAACTGAGTCCCTGCTTTGCCACTTTCTCAAGGGTCCTCTGGCCAAACATTTGGCAGGTGTCCATCACACAAACAAAATGGAAAGCAGTTCTGTCGCACAACAGATGACCTTCCAACCACATGGCAGTAAAACCTCCAGCCATAGACTTCATCATCGTTTCAGCAACCTTGGAAGCCCTAAACTATTCCCATATCTCCTACTCCACTTCATGCCAAATATCCCATGAGATACAAAAGCAAACATGTTATCTACAATACACTGCTAACTCAATTTTCCTTGTTTGCCATTACAGCAGAAGCGCTGTCAGACTGCAGAGTCGAATACACATCAAAACAAAAAGGAGACATCCAAAACTCTGCAGGCTTGAGTTTCAGGCTGTCCAAATGCTTAAAAAGACACCATAACACCAATTCCCACCCAGTTCACAGTCTGAGAATTACCTTTGCAACATGAGAACCAGAACTATGTGGCAACATGAATTATTTAGTTCTTTATGTGACTGTGTAATTTCATTGCTGGAGGAAGCCGATCCACTGTAGTATATTTAT
This sequence comes from Bambusicola thoracicus, assembly GCA_002909625.1. Taxonomy (NCBI): domain Eukaryota; kingdom Metazoa; phylum Chordata; class Aves; order Galliformes; family Phasianidae; genus Bambusicola; species Bambusicola thoracicus. The sequence continues at coordinate 22,361 of PPHD01007933.1, forward strand.
ATAAAAATATAACATTAATATATTTACC